>JAPYYT010001765.1:0-68339 GCA_030522565.1 Ceratosolen corneri
GATTTTCAGCAGCCACTTGCAATTGTAGAGCCATTTCTTATAACATATACACGAAGTAAGAGCAGAGTACGCAAATTGTTAATAAATTAGAACTTAAATAATGAGCAAATCATAACCAGGCCAAGTACCTGCCGCCTCAGCTCTCCAACCATCATCACCTCCCTTTGACAGTGTTCAAGATCAAGCACAAGGACAAGGAAAAAGAGATCGTAATTTCCGGTGAGGACAAAGGAAGGACTGTAATCGCTACGTCACTATCTACAATAGGAGTGGCCCTTTCTATAGCATCTACTACTTCCATCACTTTGAAAATGAAAACACTCGTGTCATTCCGGAGAATATATATATCATCAGCAGCATTAAACAGACTTTCCCTCGCAGCCACATAAGAGACACGTGCTCCTATATATATATATATATATATATATATATATATATATATATATTACGAAACGGTCTCTGGCACAAATTGCGACTAAATCGCCTTACGTGAGTATTACAAATACAAATTAGATAAATATCATTATTACCCTTATTAAATGAAAATTCCATTGTAAGATAAACATTAAGCAATCACTTTATAATTCAATTAATTTCTTTATAATGACTTTTACCCACGACGTGCAACTTTAATCGAACAACTATAGTTTTAATCGTAGCCCCTCGCATAAAATACTAGCTTCTCCGCTGCACTTATTCTTAGCTGTCAAATGAACATTGCTATACTACCGTCACAGTCTGAAAGTGATACCCTACGGCCATTCAGCGCAGCGATTCTGCACACCTTGATATGCTCCGTTCTCCTTGGAACGCTCAAAATCTTCAGTCGGCGATCTGCGAGTTCGTAGTCAACGAGAACAAGCCGATGTTGCTGAGTTTACTTCTACACCAGTCACCAGCAGTTGTATTTACATGCCACCAGGCTTCGGTAGATTCGTGTTGTAAGCTCTGATTACGTCCGTCTGTGAAACTGTACCTCCCTCCTCTTGGGAAAATGCGAAACCATCTGTTGTTGATTTGGTGGGAAGTAAGATCCGAAATTAGTTTCGGATGAAACGTTGTATGTAGGCTTGTTTATATTATGGTGTACTGACTATTGGATGAACTTTATTGAATTTACTTATAGACTTGAGAGTGTCCAATAAAAATAGTCTTATCGACAAAATATTACGTTTAAGAAAATTTTGTTTACATAAAACTAGTGACTTTAGGTAAGAAACTCAAAGAATATTTTTATGATTTACATTGATCATATCGTATTTATGTTTTTCAATTTGTAAAAACAAAAGGTAATTTATTTATATGCTCAAGTTTGTCCAATAGTCTTCGGATGCTTAAAATGCCACTTCAAAAATTCATGCATCGATTTAAGCTTATGCAAGAGAATTATTTACAGGGTTAATGACCTATTATTCATTCTGTTAATTTTATAAATGTTGAATTTTTTAAAGTGAACTATGTAAAATTAATTTCCTTCAATTACATTTTCAAATTTCCGTTCATTTGTACTTGAAGAGAAAGTAAATAAATATTAACATGCTACATTTTTTTCACAAAACACGTTAATTTTTAAAATTAATTTTACATTGTTTTTGTTAATTTGTTATTATGTAGGTATCATTAATGTTCTAAATATTCAACTTACTACTTAATATTTATCCTTCATGTAACTATACAACTGAATTGGACAAGGCATTAATTAGAGAAGCAACTATAAGCCTCGTGTATTGTGTGCTTTAGCAAAAGGTGCTTGAAAACTTTTGTTTGTTCTAAATTTTTCTTAATCTTTTACCATAAATAAATAGAAATATTCACTTTGATTGCAGTTGATTGTAAATTCTTTTCTTTACAAATAAAAGACATTTATCTATAATAATAAATGATAGACGTTAATTCAGTAAAGTAAAATCTATCAAGTTAGTTGAATACTATAAAATTATATATATACATATAATATTTTAAAAAATTTATATTTTTGTATTTTCAAATGCATGATTAATAAAACGAAATAGATATTAATGGAATTGTATTTTTATATAAGAGAACTATAATTCACAGAAATAATAGGTGTATCGATATTAAATTACTCAATTGTTTGATAGCGGTACTTTAATTTCTTATAAAAAAATTAAATCAATGTTATTTAAAAATAAGAATTTGTTTTGAATAAATATCAAACTAAATATTAAATATTAATATTAATACGTCTTATTAGGCTATACTAATATATAACAAATGATATAGACATTATTTTGTAAAATTTCACTTTACATTAATGATTATTTATATTCTTATAAGTACTATATATACTAATATATACTGGCATTATATTTATTATTATAGAGTTGAAAAGTTTTATAATTATGATTCTTAATAGAATATAATCAAAGTACTATTTTATTTATAAATAATAAAAACATATTATATGTAAATGTGTTTGTACAAAGCAATGTGAAAAAATTGATAAAGAAAAATATATCTTTTTTTTTATTCAAGCACATATTTTAGAAAACGAATACGTTTTATAATAAAGTAACACCTAATAATGAAAATCCGTAAATTGAATAAAAATTGGTTACATCATTAACACACTTTCAATTTGAAAATTTAATATATCATTGAAATTCATAGTGACCCATAAACTCTATTTGTATGTCCTATTTCAATTTTATAATGTTTATTCGCAAAAGTCTTTAAATACTTTACAGTATAAAGCATTAACTTAATACTAGCATAGAAATGTTAAATGTATTTATTAATTTTACAGTTTTAAGTGAATTAATAATCGCTGTAAGTTATTATAAATTTATTATATATCGTTTCTTCGAAGACAAATACTTAAAGTATGAAATACACTATTAAGTGAAATGCAAACATCAAATTTAAAAAAGTGACTTCAAAAATAACATTTATAAATTACATTCATCAATAAACAAAAATGAATAAAGAATCATTAAACAATAATTAACTATGAATGAGTTGAGTACAGTATATCACTTAAACGTTTGTATCGTCGGTTTAGGCTCGTTCCTACAGATTCCACAACTTATAGTTAATAATATTAAATTTATCAATACAACGAATTAATAAATAAGTTAATAGAATAAAATTATTAATAATTGTAATATAAATAATAATAAAATATGGTTAAACAAGCAGGAAAGGCGATAAATTTTAATTCAAATTACTAGTTATAAAATCTCATATAATTCAATCTCTCTGATTAACAACATAAGTAAAGCATTGATATAACTCACTGCCACTGCAAACATTTAATTATTTTTTGATAACTCACAAGAGAAAATTGAAAAAGGACATTTACTTAAAGCACTCCTTTGTTCTTTTTTGATGGAGAACTTACGTGATAGCTCGACCTCGACATTCACCCTGGTAGCGGCGTTCGATCGCCTTGTGAATACGCTTTTAACGTTTTTCAGAAGCCGCGCCGTCTCCGTCAATCTGCAAGTGATTGTTGACATTGCGATTCCTTTATTCTCTAGCTAACTGTTTTCTTTTATCCATATGGATATATATATATATATATATATATATAACAGAGAGAGAGATAGAGAGATAGATAGATAGATAGAGAGAGAGAGAGAGAGAGAGAGAGAGAGAGAGAGAGAGCGCGTTTAGACGATTATTCGTTTTTAATCACAATTTATTTATACATCTTTATTAAAACCTATTCGATACTCTGAATAACTGTACACGATAATTATTTGCTTTATGTATATATATCTACAAAATCAGATAATGAAAATAAATGAGTTCTCATGTACCATTATATCGCATTAATTTTGATCATATGAATTTGTATAATTTACGTTTCGGCGAATGCAATAAAAATTTGTAATCGATTAAAATATTTTAAGGAGCACATTGAGTAATCGTAGACGAATTCTGTTTATTAGTATAACACAATTATTAGTGAAACATAAGTAGATTTTTTTAAGCTATAAAATATAAATATAATATAAATATAAGCTTCTACAATTACGAAAATAATAAATCAAATCGACAATAGTTAAATGTGTATTTTAATTTATAGAATATTAAATCCATCTTGTCTTTGTACATAAAAATTAAAAATTATATAACATAATGTATAATATAAAAAATAATTTTTTATCTAAAATATCACAATTTAATATTTCCCCCTCCTCTGATATTAAATCTGAGATGAAACGTATAAATTTAAGTAAAATAGTAGTTAAACCAACCGCATTGACGTCCGTATTATTGTTAAATCAACCGTATAGGATCCGTATTATGATAATAAATATTTTAAACCATTCCAAAACCAATGAATGTTTAAAATATTAACAAATTTTTTCGTACATGCGGTAAAATTATAAAATAATTTATTAGAAAATGACTATATTAAATGCCTAAAGTTATAATTTAATTTTTAAATATATATAGATTTTTTATTTATAAAATTGACCGAAAGTATTAATGAATCCATAGTATTATGAATGTATATCTCAAATTAAATTCTGCTATTTATATATGTACAAAAAAAGATAGACAACATTTAAAATAAAATTTTATAAAAAAAATATTTAATATCATATCTGTAACAATTAAGAATTAATTTTTAGTAATTCATATTCAATTATTAACTTTCATACCCAGCTAAGAAATTTATAACTATTTTCTTTACAATTTTTGTTGTTGTACTATTTAAATATTTAGTAGATTCTAAATCTATAAATTATTAAAGAATCAAAATTTCTATAGACTTTAAATAGCCTATTAAAAGTAATATAATTTTGAAATCGCTTAATCAGAATACGGCAGTGCATAACAGTAACAATTAAAAACATAAACAATTCAAATACGTATTTGTATTGTTAAAGCATGCAAGTGAAGAGCGCTCGTGTTTTTTTTTCAATTTTAAGTAATGCACATTAAACATTCATGATAACAATACACTTTAAGCCAGCTTTGCTAATTATGTTGGTTGCACTATGTGTTGTACGGTGATCAACTCATTTGACTTTATTTAAGTGTTCATGGGATGTGATAGTAGAATTAGACAAGTTATATCTACCAGAATCGGGTACTTACAATTCGCGATAGCGGCGATGGCATGCATGGAGCTGCACGAAAAAATTCCAAAAACAAAAAGAAGAAAAGATACTTTTATTAAAAAGTATACTGTTTCTATAGTTACGAAAAGGATATTTTAACTGAATGTCTTTAAGATGTAAATATGTACGTTATTATTTAGACAAAAGATTATATTGTTCACCCCGAATAAACAAACTTAATTGAAAAATACTTTTCATTCAATATTTTGTCGTATAATTTTTTACATAATACACAAAGAAAGTGTACTGCAATTTGACTTTATTTTTACTACGATTTAAAGCCAATATTAAAAAAGAAAAACATAAAATAAAATAAAATATTGTAAAACATCGAATCATTGCTTTGTATTATCGATTGAACATGAGTTAAAAAATTAAAATTCAACTAATGTTGCCAATAAAAGAACTGAAGAACTAACGTCGAAAAAAAGAATATAAGTAAAACATAAAGCTATTTTGCCTACTTATACTTTTACCTTACTTATATATTATACTTGTACGCCTACTTACACCTTTTTTAAACTTCAATTTCATAATATATCTAAATTTATATTGTGTACATAAAATTTTTAAAAATAAAGACTTTATAAATAATTAAATGATATAATGGTAAATTTGCAATTTTACCGGTAAAGAAAGGAAAGTATGATAATATTTAAAAGGATGTTATACTCATTCATAATGCAAGGAGTAAGATTGAATTTTCAGATTTAATGCTAAATATTAATTTAAAAATAGTTAAATAACACGGTGAATTAGTTCATTAATTTAAAGCTCATTATTTTAATATATATAATAATATAAATTTACATATATATATATTGTTAATTTTTATAATAGTTGTTTTTGCTTAATAGAATTCAATTAACAGCAAATATTTTGAAAGACAGTAAAAACTATTTTTATTAATTTGCGAATTTAAGAATTGTAAAATAATAATTAAGTATAATTTTATCACTGTAAAAATATTACCAAAAACTTAATAATTTAATATAAAGTGATAAAAATTCTTTATATCAAATAGAATTTTAATATTTTATTGAAACTAGTTCTTGAGCTGATGTCGCTAGTTCTGATTTATAATTTAAAATTACATCTTTTTTTATAATAAATAAATATCTAATTCAACTGTTCATTAATGTAATATATTGATAATCACGCTTACACATTTTCATTAATTTTTTTTGGATCGATAGACTTTAGGATGTAGATGTTGAAATACTGGAATGGATAAATTATAAGAATTCATGTATGACTTTGAGAACGACAGATTTTATAACTTATCGTATTTTTCTGGATCTCACGATATTACGTATTATACGCATTGTTATAAGTATCTTTAAATCACTGAGTATCTAATTAAATTGATGCTAATTATTTACCGGTAAAATGTTTTGGCAAAGTTCTTATGCTTAATATATTTATATATAATTCATAATTTTATTGAAGAATCATTTTACAATATTTCACAATATTTAGATACTAGACTACAGTTTACAATTTTATAAATTTTTAAAGATAATTTGAGCTCGAAATGATTAGTATCGAGGCATTTTATCTCCGCAAATTTTAAAGATAATTAAACCGTTATTTTATATAGCAACAACTTATTCCATGTAATTAAATAGATATCAAAATTAAAAATTTACAAAAATATGAATCATAATTTTTTTAATTCGCATGGTAAAATGTACGGAATAAAATGGCCGTATAAATTTACATGTTCTACTTTAGAATTTCGCTTGTAAGCTATATATATAAGTATTTAGTTCAAAGGCAGCCGTATAATTTTACGCTCCAAGACTTGGCAAAGTCATTACATTGCCCACTCAAAAATTAACTTTCAAATTATCAAATTTAGGCGACAAATAGAATAACACACATTGGTCCCCATAGCTTAGTGAATCGTCGCGACCCGAGAAATCGAGTGAATCACCACAAGCAATATAAAGTAAATACTTATTGATCGGTCGTTTTCAAAGACAATTTATATCTCTTAGCCGTGATTGCGGGGTACCTTCTGGAATTACTGGATGTAAGGTGATCCGGGGTCATTATGACGCCACGGGAATCTTTCCGATATAGCATCTCCGTAGCGTCCGAAGTCTTGGCCTCTGTTTGATTTGAGTCCTAAAGTGATAATGAACTCATCTACGTGAGTTAACGCTACTCAAACGGATTGTAATCACAATTCATAATTGAAGATTGAATTACAAACTCGGATTAGAAAATCGCGTTGCATTTATTTGCCTATAGGAATGCATTAAATAGTTGTCTAAGGAGATGTTACTCTCGATAATTGGCATTATTTTTAATTTACGGCCACCGAGTGTTTGTTATTGCACAATCAGTTTTATAATTTAATCACTTACTCTCATTGATGAGAATTTACTTTTTCAATATTCGTGATTTGTATTCTATTTTTTTTATGGCTGAAATGAAGAGATATTGATTGATATCTAGGGAGTGAAGATATACTAAGATAATCTATCGATTTCTTTTCCAATAAAGATTACTTCGGTATGTCGATTGAAATAATTATAGAAATTAAGACGGTTTACTTCCTTAAGATTTAAATAAATAAAAGATACTTAATTGATTGAAAGTAGATGGTGAATTTATTTTTAAGGTGAAATTTTGGATTCAACAAATTAACAAAATTTAAGATTTAATTTCTTATATAGTCAATAAAAAGTAATTAGTAATAATTTTAATCAAGTTCGAACAAAAAATTATAATATTCTTTATTATTGATTAAAATATATTGAACGTTTAATTTCAATGAGCAAAATTACTATTAAACGTGAGTATTTTGTCATCTTATTAATTAATTGTAAAAGTTAGTTGTATGTATAACTACAATATTTTATAAAAATATTTCTTCTGCATTTGCTTCTTAAAAATTTGAAAATATTTCTTTCCCTAAAGTATACATACGAAAAGATTCATTTTTTATAAGAAAGATTGTACAAAAATTAGAAAGGATAAAAAAAGATAATTAATAGTAAATTTATATATAAAATTTTCTTCGAGCACCTTTAAACAAATGAATATGAATGTATTATTATGTATTAGAGATTGGTGAACTATTAAATAATTAATTAATCATACAAAGCGCGACCTTTCATTACAAAAAAAAAAAAAAAAAAAAAAAAAGAATAAAAGAAATGCACAGATAAAAAAAATAAATACAACAACAATATATCGCCACATGCAAATAAATACCTTTACAATTAATGTCATGATGTTATAAGAAGTTATCAAGAAAAGTAGAATACAACTTTTCAAATGTTTCCGCGCTACTTTGAGGAATCATTCCATTAAATATATGAATTATATTTAATTAATGCAATATATAGAGAATACACAAGGTTTGAAAATTTGCAACCCAATAAAAATTTCCTCTTTTTTTAAATCGGTGTTTAATACAACGTCCTTAAACCGGCTACAATATTCAGTTAACGTATTTAACTAAAAAGAAAATATATGAGATATAAATGACTTACGAGCTTCTATAGTCTTGAACGTGAAAAATGTCACCAGGATCAGATTTTCGGATTTCCTGTTCTCTAGCTGCCTCCGTTAGTGATTTCCATATAGTATTTTTCATACTATTAACAATAATACACAATATTTGGGCATATTAAAGGGAATGTTAGTTATATAAAATTATATTAGTTATATACAAGTCGGCATTTTTAACTACAATTAAAACTAAAACATATCTTAAATATTTAAAATTAAAATTATATATTAGCATTGGAAAAATTCTTAAATTATAAAATTGTAATTCTATTAAATGATAGTGCAGAAGTTAAAATTACAATTAAAAACTGTCAATTATGAATGATATTTCAACATCAATATCAATGAAATATAAGCCTCAATAAGATTATTAATACAATAATTTTACTAAAACTATTTACGACGTTAACAATTTTATACTACGAATTTTCACCATAGCAAATATATACATAATTTATTTGATATATAGTCAATTTAATTATATATCTGACGATTGACTACGTTTTAAACATGAAAGTACGTACGCTTTTACTGTAACGTCCAGTAATAAAACTGCGGCTGGTATGAGAACGAGGCCTAACCAAAAAACGGGAGATGAGAATAACATTCGATCATTACCAAGCATCACTGCTCCAACATTCAGGATAGGCCAAAAGTTGCTACGACATTCGATACGATAATTTATAATTATGTTAATTATATTTTAAAATATAAATATTGCGCCCAATGTGCACCATTACCTGTATGTCAATATAAATATGAACCAAAGTATAATAGATCCCCAAGTTGCTAAATGAGTAACCCACGTCCATGAATTTGTTATCAAACCTGCTTTGCCACATACTGTCACCACCACATACTATTTCAAAAAGACAAATGGTTTTATTACACCATGTAACTATTATTAATAGTATCACTTAATATGAGGAATTAAATTTTTTATTAAAAGAGCTTATTAACTAGTCATGTAATAGTAAAATTAATTATCTCGAGCAAATTATAATGAGTAAAGATGAGATTTCTTACGGTATAAACTATATTTCCTAGAACAAGATAGCCACCATCACGACCGTTTCCCCAAATTACATCCTGTTTTAGTGCTAGAAGTGATAGCCAGTATAATAATGCCGAATGAAGAAGAGCATTGAATATCCAGATCCAAAACACCTAAAATTTAAATATATTTCTGATAGACATTTTTACAATTCATTGAATCAAAGGCCAAAGATCAAGTTACATACATGAAAACTAAGCTATGAACTTTTGTGGTGATGTAAACAAGTTTATTAAAATTATAACTACCTTAATGTTAAATGTAGATTCAGCTGCATTTTTCGCAGCGTACAAGCTGGGATGTGCTAAATGCGTTTCCGCTGAGCAAACTTTGTCAAAAAGACCTATCGCTAATGGCGGCGCTGCAGTAAATACCTAAAATAGAAAACAATTAGTACAAGTTTAAATATAAGAGTATATTAGGGCCATGAAAAAATAATATCAAAAGTACTGAAATTGGATTTATAATTTATTTACTTTTTAAACAATAAATAGTACGCACCACGTTGTACAAACCGATGGACCATCTTTCAAAGAGAATCTGCCCGGACCAGCCGGAGTAAATAGCAAACCATAATTCAATGACGTACAAGCATATATTTTTATAAAACGAATATAAAATGAGTTTGCACATCCTACTGTAATTCCAGGAGCCATGTACAAAAAGTAAACGTTTGAGAAATCGAAACTGAGCTATAGAATAATCAGAAGCACACGCAGCTTGTAGGCCTTCAACGCCTGAAATACCTAAAATAGTAGATAAAACATATTACAATAAATTTGAACAACTACAAGATATTTTTTATAAAATAAATAAATATATATATATAGACAGAGAGGGAAAGAGACATTATGCAATATAATTCATTTTGGCAAACTGATAGAATTGATTGTTTTTATCAATTATCAAATTATTACTTATACAGTGTTTATACATTAAGCAAATTAGTGTTTAACATTAATATCGGATATTTATAAGTATAAATGCATTTGAACATTTATATTCATTGTTGTTTAATTATTATGTGTGAAACGAATATGTATGAGTTTGTCCAACCTATGATATTCTGTAAATAAATTATGCTTTACTCTGTTAAATATATATTTATTATTTATTGCGATTTTTATATTAATACTATATGTTTCTCTCTTCTTTTCATTTTCCATTTACTTATCTGTAAACATGGAAAAGTATTTTAAAATACTAGAACTCTTGAACATAATATTACAATACAAAAGAAAAAAATTATTGTACTAAAAACAATATTGGAAATAATAAAATTTTATACAGTTAATTCAATTATTATAAAATTATTTATTTGCTTTCGTTAAATACAAACAATACTTTAAATAATTTGATATTTTTCAAAAATACAACCCAGAATTAAATATTACTATTAATTGTGAAATCTTTATTTCTACATTATTTGATATGAGTACTTACCAACACCAATGTGCGCCTTTTGAATCATGGCCACATCATTTGCACCATCACCAATTGCTAAAGTCACTGCTTTGGTATTACTTGTTACTAAATCAACAACCTAAAATAATAATAGGCAATGATATTCTTATTTGATTATATTTCGATTCACTATTACTTAGTTTTTAATAATTTTCGTTAATAGAAAAATTATGCTAAAACAATCGCTATGTACATACTAAAAATAATCAAACAGCATTTTATTCACATTACGGGTAATTGCATTAATGTACATATATGTATTAAGGAAGAAAAAAATAAATGCATAGATATGAGTAAATTGAATTTTCCAAATATGAATTATTGCTGTGATAATTAAAGACTTGAAAACGTTAAATACATATTAATTGATATTATTAAAGTAAAAATTGAATATATTATAATTTTACTTTTTAAATGAACACTATTATTAGAATCAAGCTAAAGTTTCAAATTTTAAAAACTTAAAATAATTTTTAAATCTAGTTTATACCTCTGCTTTTTGCATTGGCGAAACTCTACAACAAATAACGACTTTACACGATGTGCATAAATCTAAAAAGTCTCTTCTGAGATCGCAGGACAAAGCGTATTTTAAACTATTCCCATCAATAACAAGTCCAACATCATTTTGGCACCTTAAGTCTTGTCCAAAATCTAGACAATGCTGAATAATAACGTCTCTTGTTTTCTATAAAGTGATGACGAAAATAGTAAGAAATGGTATTTTGGTATTTTTTTATACTAATTGAAACAAAAATTAATCAGAAAAAACATTGCTATATTTACATCCAAGGAGCCTTCATTGATTATAATTAAAGGCATGGGATGCGTAATCAGTCTGCAGGAGTAACCAATGTTTATAGCCGTCTCTTGCTTATCACCAGTCAATACCCAAACATTGATATCCGCCTGAATAAGAGATTCTATAGTTTCGGGCACCTGAATAAAAATTAAAAAAATATTTGAAAGTGGAAAATAACTTTAAAACAATAATTGCATAATTTTATTAATTTTATTAAAAACCTTATCTTGTAGCTGGTCTTCAATAGCCGTAGCTCCTAAAAGTGTTAATTTCGTTTCAATAAGGTTTGCAGCTTCTTCGCACTTGTCTTCGCGATTTGATAAATTTGTAAGAGCCTTATTATAAATATCCTTCCATGACTGCAATGGAAAAATTTGGCTTGACAGTAATTCTTAAATTGTACAAGATTATCCTAATATTTTGAAAATAAACTTTTAACCATACTCAATTAATTAATAAAGTTAAAATACTTAAAATAAATAAGTTTATATTTATTTTAAAATTGTACGCGTAGAGTTTTTTGCTATCAAAAATTTGCACACAAAATTAATAAATATTTATTCTTTAAATGTTTTATAAAAAAAATTTCCATTAAGAATATGTTTGTTTAAAAATAAAATACATTGCTGCTGAATAATAGAAATATCAATATCATTTAATCAATATCAATATCATTGATTGAAATTACAAAATCTTAAGATTTCATAAATTTTTAATGAATTATAGTTTAAAAATTTATAGCCTTATTACTCAAGTATTATTAGATTATGAACAATAAAATAATAATGACTATATTTAATAGCAACAAAATGTCCTGAGACGCTGTTAAATGTTCTCGCATTACTTTTATGTATCTTCATTATAATGCCTGAAAAGAAAGTCCACACTCACGTTATACTGATTTTCAGAAATGTTCGCAGATGCAAAACATAATGTCCTAAGGCCCTCAGTGGCGAAGGCTTCCAGGTGCTGTAGCGTCGACTCCCGAAAGTCCTCGAGTTCTGATTGTTGTACACTCGTGACCACCGCTTCCTCAACTTCTTTGGCCATGAGGCGCTCGTAAATAACAGAGTCCGCACCCTTGCAGAATATCTTTATTTCGCCGGTGGGTGTACGCACGATCACCGACATCCGCTTACGCGCCGACGTGAACTCAATCACATTAAGGATTTCATAGCGCTCACGCTCACCCAATGCGATGACCTCAACAAAATGTGGCGTCCGTATATCGAACACGTAGCCGAATTTCTTCGCACCATCAACTAGCGCACGTTCGTCTATGAAAGTATTTGTTTCGTTAATCTAATTCATCCAGAAATGGCATCTACATTTTGTTCAAATTTCGATGCAAAATTATCAAAATATTAAAATAAAGATAATTTATTCTAATAAATTAAGTAATTCTATTAAAATACTTTGAATTTTGAATTTTGAAAAACTATGGTGATTTTGCAAATGCTGCTGAGACTATTCTAGTAAGTAGATTAAACAGAGTTTTATACCGCTAAGCAGACAGATATGAAGAAATTATTCACTTAAATAATTCAGTTTCAAGAAGAGTTTCATTAGCCGATTATTTTTGAAGTTAATGCATAATAACTAATCGGTATATTAAGAAAATGTGTATTGTATTTGAAATATTGAATGGTAAGAATTGTCAACTCAAACAATAGATAAAATTATAAAAGTACTGATAAAATATTTATTACAGCAAATATTGAAAAAAAGTCTAATAATAGGCAATACTAATCATTTTCAGTTAATAGAATTTTTTATATTTCAAAAGATCAAATGTATTTTTGGATTTCTTATTTTCCATTTATTTTTCTTACCAGGCGAGGCAGCGTGGTAAATAATATTGTTGTCAATTTTTTCTGGAATGACAGTGTGACAGACCGACAACATTACCATAAATTCATGCAGAATAGCAGAATTATACGTCCGTTTACTACTTATAGCTTGAGATGAATTTTTTACACGACCTTGGAGTATATTCTGGACTAAATCACTGATTATTTCATCGTTATCAGAAGTTGATGGAACTGGTAAACTGTAAATAAAATAAAATGTATTACTTAAAAAATGGTAATATTCAATGTACCTTTTATTTATTTTTTAGAATTAAAAAATATACTAATACTGTTAAGAAATATTTTATAAGTCGAGAGTTAAATTACAAGGTAATTTGCATAAAATTATTGCAAAAACAAATACTCAGCTAAACTTCTTATGAAAAATAAATAATAAATTCTAATAAAATACAGATTTTGTTTAAAAAATGTAATAAACCTCTCTTTTTTACTAAGTTTATTATTTTTATTTTTATTCCATTATATCGGATAAAATAACGATAATGTTTAAATAATTTATTAAAAAAATAATATTTGCAAATAGTAAAAAAATATTTTTGTTGAGAATAAATACGTATAAAAAACTGAAACCATAATAATTAATCTATTTTTATAACTTCATGAAATAAAGTCTCATGTTTAAAAGTCAAAGCTCTTATAAGCATATTAAAAACGTTAAAAAAACAATGTGTAAAAATTTCTACTTCTAATTCACATGTTATGGGACCTGGTGCTACTTTGGCAAGGAAAATATAAAACAAATAGAAACAGATAAGTAAACATTTATATCAGTTAAATTCTAAAGAACACAATCAGCATTTATTCGTAAAATTGAATAAAGATAGAGTTCATTCAAAGATTCAGATTCACTTCTAAAAGCCAATCAAGATATTTATCCATCTCAATCTAGAAACTGTCCACTATAAACAAAAGAATGTTTCTGCCTCTCATAATATTTTTCTTGATACTCAAAACATTCTAATTACTATTTGCAACTTTTTTTCAAAAATTCAACTTGGTTAACATTACTCGAAATTCATCCGTATTTATCAGATCAATTTTAAATATTCTAAAGCTTCAATTTCTGTACTATCAGTGTTAAAATCCGCTTAGGGATCATGCTTACTCATAGATCTTTCCAGCTATGGAGCATCGTTTAAATTCCATAACGTTTCTTGTAAGTGTGCCAGTCTTATCAGTAAACACGTAGCTGACCATACCGAGTTCCTCGTTAAGATTACTCGTACGTGCCATTGCTGGAGTATCTGTTTCAGCGTGGTATAACTCGATGTCCATATTGATGAAAGTCGCCTGCACGAAGCGGACAACTTCGAGGGTCACCTGCAGCGAGATCGGAATCAAGTTATTGAACAAAATGATGAAAGTCAGCAGATTGAAGGCGAAATTCTTCGTTTTTGCATCTGAAACAGGAAACATTCGATTTATTAGTATTTAAAAAGACGGCTTATGTCGTTTAGAAGTTTGTTTGAAATTCATATTAGATAAAATGCAATGTGCTATCGTAGTAAAAAGAGTATATTAAAATAGTATTAATAACAAAAATATTTGGAGAGTGTAGTTAATTTTATTCGGATAAATAATCAATTTACTATTTAATTATTACAAGCCATATTATATTTGAAGTCTGATTATTAATATTAAACAACTATGAAAATAAAATACATAATTTAGATTATTTCAATAAATAGAAGCGCTGAATAAATAGTTAAATATTCATAAGAATGAAAACACGATAATAAGGAAATTGATCATTTCTAATTATTAATATAAGCTAATTTTACTGAGTATCAAATGCAAATGCGTTTAAACATTGGCAAGACCTACTATCTAAGCCGAGATACCACAGTCCGACATGATTAGCATTTGTCCAGAGTATGTTGAAGATCGCCGAAAGAAGACACAGCATAAGCAGTATGAAGAAGAGCATCAGTATTTGGGTATTGATGAGACGGTCGAGGGTGGAGCGTTTGAGTGGCGCTGTGCTCGTGTTGTTTTGCATGAGTTTGGTGTCATGTCCCGTGTAAATCACCACGCCAAAAATCCAACGGGTATTACGCAACATCGCACCCCGAAGTAATACCTGGTCCGGACCCAGTGGCACACTTCTGTGTATGCAAGGTTGAAACTTCCATAAAACTATCATACCTCACCGCAATAACTTATAATAATTAAGATAATCATTAATCTATAAGGTGGATTAGCGACTTTTATCTGTACATTTTAAGATAATCATAGAATAAGAAATGTTACCACTATGTCGGCACGTATGGACGCATATAATTTCTTTATGTCGCTGTGGGTTCCGTCAGTGCGCTTATATTAATTAAAAGTACATTTCTTCGTTTTTCCTTTTTTAAAAAATAATTTTAATGCTTTTATTTCTTTCGTGGTTTTAAGGTAGAAATTAGGTGATACACAATAAACTATGTGAAATTATGAATTTTAATGAAAAATCGTTATGTTGTATGCATAAACTATATATACATATACTTAGATAAGATTTATAAATTATTTATAAAATTACATACATTCTATATTATAATTTATACATTAATTTCTAGATAATTATATCCGTTTACTTAAACTTATTGTGTACCCAAAAAAGTCTATATAATTTTCCATATATTATTCCATATAATATTATACGAATATATATTATTTAGCACTAATGTTTATATATTTAATTTTCTATCAATATGTATATATATTTAATATTAATATATTTATTTACAGTTCAATTTCTTGAAAATAATGATGTATTTAAAAAACATTTCATTTACTTTTAAGTTTTATGTTGTATAAATTCCAAATGAAAACTTTAGTGTTTACAGGTAAAATTTTACGAATTTAATTAAATTTTTACGTAATTTTATGCTTTAGTATTTAAATAAATTAAATATCCACTAGTTGTTATACATTTAAACATGTTTTTTATGTTATAATTATAAATGTACATAACTTATTACTAATTATAATAACATTATATGTATAACAATATTTATATATATGTAAATTATGCTGAATTTTTCAATAATGTACTTTAAATCTGAAAGTAATACTAAATCCATAAATAGTAAAACTATAAGTATTATTTGTATAAATTACAAATCATAACATAATTCATTCATTATTAAATAATGTATAATATAACTAATTTTTAATAAATATTTTAATAAAACAGTTATTAATAAATGCACATTTATTTTTAATTATTAAATGTATTTTCAATATTCGGATTTCCTCTTTTTCATTTAATCTTTAATGAATATATAACCACTTACTGTTTATTCGTTTCTCGTAGAATCCCATTAAACTCGTAAAGATGTCGATTAGGTGGCTCACACTGAATGTTGGCGCGAAAATTCATCAACTCAACTGTATCAAGAAGATTGGCGGTTTCCGAACGTGCCTGTCTGATCTTCAAATTAGTTTCACCATCAAGATTTGCAGTTTCAATAAAAGACATCGATTGAGGCTCTGATGATGACAGTAATATCAGATCGGCGGGGAAAAAATTGTTGTTATGTACCTATAATAAATTAGTAAACAAATAAATAATATTTTTATTTTTTCTTAATATTTAATTAAAACTGAAACTAACTACTTGAAAAATGTTTACGATATTCAGTTTCCTAACAAACTTAATCATAAAGTAATGTAATGTGCTACATTCCAAAGAAATATCAGCAAATTACTATCAAAATCTATTTTTGAATCTTGAAACGTGAATTCCACAAATATAATGCTCTCAAATATTAAGTATTAAGCCTAATATTAATGAGATAATATTGTTTAAGTAACAAAAATTGGAAAAGAGATAGTGCACATTTAATAAATAATATTATTGGGTGTATTAAAAGTTACATTATCATTACATACATTATTAGAACTTATATTTAGACAATTATTTAATTCACAGCTCTTGCTATAATTTTTAAATTCATTTAAAAATCCGAGCACCATATGCAAGGTAAAAGACTTAAAAATTTCCTAAGAACTTGATTTTATTTATGAAAAATGTATGTGAACTGGGTAAAATATTATTTAAAATACGTATTTAATTAAAGCAAATATGAGGTATTAACTTTGCATTATAAAATGATAAGAATTGTTATTAAATTATGATATTCTTATTGAAAATTTCATTTGGATTTATTCAAAGTATTTTTAACTTTCTTGCTTTTTACCTTCACAACATCACCAACAGTAACATGTCTCCATTGAAACCATTGCCAACGACCATCTCTAAGAACCTCTACTTCACGCATATTTATTTCATCGTCTGCTCTATGCCTTTTCTGTAATAAAATTAATTTATTTTCTCAGAATATTCAAATTAATTGATTTATTTAGATCCATCGGAATAACAATTATAAGTATTATAAATTTTGATGCTATACTTAAATTTTTATAAACACTGATATATACATTTTTTCAATAGCTTGAATACGTACATTAATATGTCAACAAATGTTCTAATGTATAGTTAAAAGTTAATGTTTTAACTAATTTAATACAATGCAGAGTATTTAAAATTTATAACATATAGTCGAAAAATTTAATTTAAAATTTATAACATATAATCGAAAAATGGGCCAATTAAAATAGCTTTTTGAGAACGTTTTATCAAATAAAAAATTTTCGAACAAATACTAAGTAGCTTATAAATTTATATTATTATCATAATAACTATTATAATAATTACTTATTGATTACGTACAATATCTTCGACAATTTCTTTGAGCGCCGATACACTAAGAATGAAAATGAGTGGAACGAGCGTTGTGTAACGTCCCGTGGGTGAAACATCAGGAATTTGCTGAAAAGTAATTTAACATTATTTTACATATTGTTCTTTGTAATTCCTCTATTTTGTATAATTTCTTTGTTTTTTTTTTTATAGAATTTGATATGTGTTGAATATGGCGGATATTAATAATTCGCTTACTATGAAGGTTAACTGATGTAATATAAACGAATAATAAATAAATAAATTTATATATTCATAATACAATAAATATTACAGTAAGCTTAGGAACGTCATGATAATAAGTTTAAAATTACTTTATAAATTAGTACATTGTAATTCATTTTTCAGTTTTAAAAAAGTTAGATAAATTTTGATAATTAGTTCGGACAAAAAAGTTCAAATACACGAAATAGTTTTTTTTACTTTAAACAAGATATCAACGATAAAATTTTGTTTTGCTCTTCTGCTCTTATCTACTTTATAAGATATTAGTATCTAGATACTAATGTATAATAACTCTAATATAATAATAGATATTAGAGCTAAGTTGAGTCATACTTAAGAAAAATTGATACGTACATTATAGTCTAATATTTTATACATTTGAAGTGTATCAAAAGATTTGAAAATTGGAGTATTTTAATTAGATATTAATAAAATTAACTTGAAATATAATACATATAAAAATATTTGAATTAAAATAAAGAAGAACAAAATAAATATAAAATTTAAAAATTAAATGTTTAAAAAGCCAGCCGACTAAATGAAAATAAATTCATTTCTTTAATTTTCTGAATCTGTTCGAAACAGAATATAAAAATATTAAAATGATTCAATTACACCTACTGAAATCGCTAAGTAACCTAAGTCGGCACTTTGTTAAGCGATGATTGTTACGATAACTGCATAACAAATGCATAACAAATCTTAAGTTTGTTTCTTATCACGTATTAATAATAATAATTACTAATTATTTTAATATTTTCTTGATGGAAACGTTTTGTAAACGTAATGAAATGAACCAAGCAATACTAACTGTTAAAAATATTTTCGATTAAATGTTCAGAATGTTCGTAGTAGCATGACAAGAACGAGGGTAAATACGTATGACAAATGCATACAATCATTATTCCAAATAGAATGAGATACTCCGTTTTCAGCGGCAAATTGTATTTTAAAAACGATGTATTTTAAAGATGACAATTTATTTTACAATTCTGAAATACAAATATGAAATATTCTTAGGTGTGAAATTGAAAATATATGTTTTACTTCTCGAATCAGTTATTTTAATGGTCAATTTTAATTATAACACGAAAAAGTTTCTTTCTACCTACATATTCAATTTTATTTTAATAAAGATTGTTCTAAAATCCATATAATAAATCAACCGTCGCTCCGTCGCCGTGTAATTTGACGATCGGTGTTTACGAATATAAAAGTGCGGTACAAAAGCAGAGATCAAAAGAACGCATAGAATCAAAGACAAAACGGTTATTGCTAGATAGATCGGGAACAACATTGCACGTGGTCGAATCTACGAGAAATTATAGAAGTCAGTGTATGTGTAATTACTCCTGTCACTACTTGGCTCGGGCTAGATAAAACAAGACGACTTCACGATTTTCCCACTCAGCTGCGGTGTGACCCAGGGCGGGAAAAGGTCCCCCTATCGGTCTAAAACAAAAGGGACAAAGAACTCAGTCCACCAATGACAATTAGTGTAACAAATTGCCGGTCGCGGAACCAATGGGAATAATCAAGTGAATTAGTTTCGACAAGGTGGCGAAAAGACGCGATACGAACTGTGAGTGCAAAGTGAGCTACGCCGTCGAGTCTGTGTGGTTTTGATTGTTCTTTGATTAACCTACATCTTCACTTGGATCTCAAAGGGAGATCTTTGGCAGCAGCTGCAACAAGGCAACAAAGATTGGTAAATCGCCGCCGTGAATAGTTTCGAAGTAGACGCATTCCCTACAGCTGAAATGAAGCAAGTTTGTCAATACAGGGTTGATAGTACCAACCATTCAGCAACGAGGTAGATAAAGGGAACCGCTGAGGCCTAGTCAGCAACATTCGAAGAGGGAAGCTACCCTCTTCAGCGCATCCGCACCGGGTCAACAAACTACTGTAATACGCTCGCAGGGGACAAGGTCAGGGACCTTCTTGGAACTACTCGCCCAGTACGTAAGTGAGAGAAAAAAAGTAGGGTCATTGTACAATTGAACCTTGCAACACAATAGAAGTTTGTTACATCCAACTCAGTTTAAAAGGGGCTAAGCTGCACAGCGGATTTCAACTACCATTGATTCTCCGTTCACGCGTCAAAGCCGTTATCGATTACCATTCGCGGATCAACTGCGACTTCTACAATATTACATACACGGCACGCACAATAATTATACCATCCACTGTACAAAACAATTGAGAATTTACCATTAAATAATTATTACGATAACGATTCAATCAATCCTACCACCAACATTAGTCCTATTATATCCACACTCTTTAACACAGAAAAGAGTGCATACATTAAAGCAGGTGAAATCCCTATCAGTAGATCGTCGATTAAGGTAAGCTGAGCCCACAAAAGCTAGGTAGAGGATATCTCATCAAAGATGAAATTAATTTTTTTTTTCAATTTATTACACATTTATTCTTCCCTAAAAATTTACACTAAGGAATACAAAATTTCATATAAAAATTTCACCTTTTTGTTCTATCTATTTGAGATGATCTAACTTTGTATATCGGTTGACACATTTTTGTGCATTTACAAGCCCAAAAAAGTGCGTTATCCCTTAATGTGGTAACATTTATAATGTTATATGTTTCTTTAAACCTTATAAAACATTCTATTTGAGTAAAACATTGTTTGAAGGTCAGTAAATACATTAATCACGTTTGTAAAAGTAAACGTGTTTCCTTAGCTCACAAATGGACAATCATAAAAAGTGCTTTTTCAAGCTCTTATTGCGTCACCATAATCCCTTAAATCGGATTCATAATATATATTGGATTAAAATACTTTGGACAAGTCCCCATGGAAATTTGCATGGCATACGAGAACTCAAGTGGTTTTAAAATATTGAAACTTGTAAGGGAGGATGACGTCGTAATTCATAATAGACTACAATCATGGACTCCACCGTTCCTTTCAAAATTCGACCTTCAATAAACCAAAGATCCGAATAAAGAGTGCAGCGCTTACCTGCATAAGTGCGATGAATAGAAAAAAACAGTTGCTATATCTCCGGAACTGTTCAAATAGAAAAGACGGTATAAAGGAAAGCAGCGAATACTTGGCCGTGGAGATGTGGTTGTTCTTGTAGGTGGCTGGCTGGTGAGGCGCATTAACGAAAACGATCCGCTCATCCGGAGGATCGCCTGAGTGTCCGACGGACTGATCCACAGAGCCGCCATTTTCTGCCCTTCCTGTTCCTGCAATAAAAATTAGCGCTCAAGACAAAGTCGTGGAAGCAACTGTTTTAGATCATTGTCATTTCTTTGATCCAATTCCTTTGATAGAATTGATTTTGTCACACGTTCTATATTATTCAGCTTTGGAAGGGTAAATATTATATTTGAGTTGTTTATAAATCTTATTGTTAATTTTTCTTTATTGATAAATATACTGTCTTATTATTTTTTTCATTTATACGACTTTACTAACCCAAATAAAGTATCGAGAATCTTAATAAATTTTAGGACATAAATAAGATGAAGCACTAGTTAACTAAATTAATAGTATTAAATGAAAATATTCTTTTCTATATATTTAAATATATATATATATATATATATATATATATGCAATTTTCCATTATTACGTATTATTTTATTTTTTACTTGAAGTACCTTGCTATACTTATATAACTCGAAACAGATTTTCTGGTTGATGAATATGTTTAAACTTAAAACAATTATGAGTTCATAATCATTCGAATTTAGTTACTTAAACTGATCAAGTTTTATTCAATTCAGTTAAACTAGTAATTTCCAAATTAATTTTCTGCTATCTAAACAACCGTGTATTTTGATTCAACTTAAAAATTTTATTCTAATAGATTTAATATTTACTTTAATCTTATAACACCTACTTATTATAATTAAATTATTTATATTGTCTATCTATGTTTCTATATATCTCTATCTATGCCATGAGATTGGTTTCCAGCTTGCCCTACAGTTTATACGTAGACTTACTTACCTTAGATAATATTTCAACTAGAAGACGATTGGTAAAAAACTGATTTTATAAATGCGAACAGACAAATAATTATCTGTATCATATCATCGACAACTATATAATTTTAATGCGAATTTTATCTACATATTTAGCGACAAGTCGGTAAGAATTCATTATAAACAATCAATAAATTCAGGATTTACACAATCACTTTCATATAACTGCGTAATTTTTTTATCACTGCAAACATTAATTCTGCTTACTACTCTTATTTATTTATTATGTATCCAATATCAAGAAGCGACTCGTATCATCAAAGTTTTACACCCATTAACACATGTACGACTTTAGCCACGTAATGCCATTATCTCGATAATCGTCGGCATCTATACGCACAATTGCTAAGAGCCGCGATTTCTGTGGCATTAAAAGAAAGAAAAAACGCTCATACACGCTGATCAATGTCTCCATGGGGGATGTGTAAGGGACTTACTGTTGTGCGAATATACGTAGGCGTCGACACGCGACCTGACGGTGTTGAGCCACCTGGTAAACTTCGTCCCGGAAAACTCCATGCTTATTTGCTCGATTCGATTGTCTCCAGACCCATTGAGTTCCTTCGTACCCACACTATACACTATCGGATTGCTTTTTTAATATCCGTATAGCATCGATTTCGATTTTTTACAAGCGACATTCTCCCCGAGCATCTTTACAGGCATCTCGCGCGCACAGCTGCAGTCAAATGTATGTACAAATCTGGAGATGAAGTTATACATTTTGAGCTTTTTAGAATAGAGAATGTCGGGGATATATATTCGCAGGTTGACAAGCGAGATCTATACTTTTTATCTGCAACTAATTAGTGATCGAAGGAGACAATAAGTTGAATTAAGTGTACTTATAGTGAAGGTCTAGAATAAGATTAATTTTTAATATTTCGGATAAAATTTGAAATTACCTTTGCAATGTGTGTACTTTAAATGAAAAGGGTAGTTCTAAAAATATCAGTTAATCGAAAATCGGTTAATCTAAAATATAGATTAACCGATTGTCAATTTTAGATATATAATATTTTCAACCTTTGGTATAATGGTCGTATAAGATATAATAAAAATTTGCTCAGAAGTATATGCGTATTGAGAATTACAAAAATATTAAATTGAAATTAAATAATTTAAAAATTATACAAATTACAAAAATTATAAAAATTATACAAATACGTTAAAATTACAAAAATATTAAATTGAAATTAAATAATTTAAAAGTAACAAAAATTTAATATCAATTAAATTTATTTAAACATTTTAATAAATGTTTATAACATTCAGAAATACATTTTTGAAATTTTCATTTCATTTTTAAGAAACGTCTAATCTTGATGAAATAAATTTTTTAACATTTATATTGACTTTAAAACAAATTTTATAAAATTTAGAAACTGTATAAATATTATTTTTCTATTATTATTTATTAGTTACTATATAATACTCTATACTATACAATACTCTAAAAGGACAAGAAAATTTATATTGAATAATAATGTAAATAGAGTATTAAAGTCAATGAAATCTAAATTATTACAATATAATTGCTTTCTAATTTCAATGAACATATTTAATAAGTTGAAATTCTCGATACATAATACGATATAAAAATACCTTATGCTTTTAAATAAGCAATAGACATAAGTAAAGTATGTATGCATGAATGAGTATGCGTCAAATAAATTTCAAGGTGAAGTGTAAAAGATAAATTTTATCAAAGCTCTAATTAATATTTTCAGGCTATGATTCATCTTCAAATCAATTTCAAATTACATATACTGTACTAATTCTTAACTAAATTATTTTCTAATAACATTCATTTTTTTATTTTATTATTTTAATTCATAAGCTTCGC
Organism: Ceratosolen corneri; assembly: GCA_030522565.1. Lineage (NCBI taxonomy): Eukaryota > Metazoa > Arthropoda > Insecta > Hymenoptera > Agaonidae > Ceratosolen > Ceratosolen corneri. Next base: position 24,654 of record JAPYYT010001765.1, read on the forward strand.
ATAATCAATATATCAATGGATTACAAGTTTACTTAAATACTTTACTTTACTTTAAAAAAATTTACTTAAATGTACAATGGACTACGATTATCAGATTGAATAAAGTGAGGAAATTACAAATCATATTTTAGGCTTAGCATTAAATACTTTATGTTTAATAAATTCTGAAATTTTTTAATTATGTACTACTTGAATTTACCTGAATTAAAACAAGTATATTTATATCATATTTGAATAAAACACAAAATTAAAATTAAAATTTAAAATTATATTTATATATATATATATATAGTATTTAATTTCATTTTGTAATTAAAAAGACTGAAAATTTTCTATCATACATTTTAAGAATAAAATTTTTGAAATAAGATTTATTAAAACTTCTAATTTTTACTTTTTATTTCTTAGTTTATTATCAACTTTATAAGGTTTTGTTATAAAAATGAATAATTAATGAATATTAATCCCAAAAATTGATGATCAAAACTTTTAGTTTTTATAAAAGATAAGCAAGGTTTATACTTTATTATTTAAATATGTATTAAAATAAGATTTTTCATAAAAATTATAAAATCTCGAATTTAGAAAAGAGATTTTAAAAATAAGGCATGAAACGATATGAATACTATGCTATGTGGGTCAAGTAATTATAATTCGTTATATTTTCCTTGTTCTTGACAACAAATAAATGAAGGAACGAATGAAGTACACCTATGGATGGTTCAAAAGACCCAAATTATTCATTCATTAGCAAAGCAGGGATATAACACGAAATATACGAATTTTAATAATTCCGAACTGTTAGTTCATCCATGCATACATGATTGCAAAAGGGTGAGGTTGACGGGCATGAGGAAGAAGAGTACACTGGATTCATATTAAATTGTGATGTATTTATACTGCATTAGTCTCGCGCTCGATCAACTCAAGGTCTCCATTTATCTTTTTCTCTTTCTCTTTTTACTCAATGTATTTATTATACATTAGTAATTTTATTCCCTTTCCTTTTACTGAATGAAGTATCAGTTAAATATAAGTAATTTGTGTTAGCTGACATAAAATTACAATAATTGAAAAATTTTATTTTTTATTTTATAACAATTATATTAAAAATTAAAGTATATAAGATCTTAATGAATTATTAAATAAATCAATTATTTACAAGAATTTATTTTTAAGCACGATTATTATTAACGTGCGAAAGTACTGCAATATATAGTCCAAAAATAAATAAACTTCACCTATAATAAATTAGATCTCGTTTTCGAGATTAAATTTCACGGTAAACATCACGTGTTATTACTTAATTGGATTTAAACTTTTCAGAACTTATTTGAAGTAGAATTATCAATAATTATATTGCATTTTCATTTATTTATATTTGGTATTTCTTATTAATTTTTTATAACCTACATTTTGTCTCAGATAATTTTTAATTATTAAATTTCATGAATTTCATATCAAGTAGACGGTAAATTACATATACATTGTATTCTAGTTTTTCATTAGCTTTAATACAGGGCTAAAATACCATGGAAACATAATGCAAAACTATGATTTGTAAATAAAATAAAACATTTATCAAGTATATTCTTATAAGGATTTAATTTAATTTGACTTATTCGGATTATAAGCAAAATAAACATGTAATTACGCAACATTAAATTAATGAGTAATATTTGATATTTTCTTCAAAATTAAATCAGCAATTTCTATATATTTCAGTATGAATTTTATAAATTAAAAAAAGCAATTCCTGTCCGATTTTTGTTTCGTTTACTTTTGCAGCATTAGATTTTTCTAGACCTTTATAAGTTCCAGTTTTCTATTTTTCTTTCTTTCTGTCTCACTTCTTACTTGTGTACAATTTGATTCTGATTATATTGCCACCAACACTATAAATATCCAACTATTTTTGACGATTTTTTTCTCTTTATAGCAGCTCTCATTTCCATAATTATTAGTTTTCAATTAAATTAATATTTAATGTGAACATTCAATTAAAATACTTTAGCATAAGATTCAGTTTGAAGTTTGAAATTCCAAATCAATTCTAAAAAATTTAAATTATTTAAAATTAAAATAACTGAAAAGAATCGATTTTCTAAATAAATATTTTAAAATAATTAGGCAACTTAGTTCAAATAAAGATATATTAATGAATTAATTAGTTCCATGTAAATGAAAGAATGTTAGCCAATATTTACCTAGTTATCAATTACAATAATTATTCAAGAAATTGTAATTCATTTGATTTGTTTTTATAACCTATGGGTTATTGTTGGCCTCATACAATATTTTTATAAATTATTACATACGCAAAAGACATTTAGAATGAGGAGGCACAAAATCAATTGTCTTTTCAATACACTATAGACATTTAATTCTCGCGTCCAAACCAATGCACATAATATCGTTTTCAACAAATGAAAAAATACGATCATTATATATTACTTTACATTGCTTTACTTGCACAACTATTTTTATCTGCCTCATAACCACTGATGCAATTACATCGAACTTGCCTTGTTTACGGCTCTCATTACAAGTTAAAATTACACACATTAAACCACCAACTCACTTCACACGTAAGACGACATCTGTTTAACGAAGTTTCAATGCCGAACTTTTGGCGACACGCGACCTTACGACGAAGGTTCGCGTAACATGGCGACTGTAGCGACGACTTTGACATGAAAATCCCGTAGTTCAAGTTACGAGTTCATGCGTGAAAAGGTGAGCCTTGATTGCGGCGTGGTACGAACTGCGAATATCGCGATTCTCACGCCCTCAAGCCCACGTACATAAGCACACGACAGTGGGGAGGAATGGTCAAACCTAACCTATAAAGACGAACTTGACGCCTAAGCAACGGCGCAGCGTCAACTGTTGAACACGAGCTACGGTACGGAAAAAGATGGGGCGGAGGAAAACGAGGAAGAAGCAGTGTATTATATACAGGCTTATACAGATATATACACGCACCCAGCGAGGGGCCAGCAATTCTCTAATCGATAAAAAGCTCAAGTTGAAGAGGGAGGCCCTTGCGTAGACTTCCAACGCATTCTGAGGACGCAGCCTTCTCCTTTATTTAATTTAATTTATTTAACGTCGGAATTCATAAAGTATTACTTGCCCGTACGCGCAGTCACAAGATTTCGCGGCTTTACGACTTCGTTTCGATTCTAATAGCTTAGCTCGTATGCGGTCTGCAGATTAAAGTTAGATTAGTCACCAGTCCATGTCACAATGTGTATGCAGCTGCTGATTATTTTGCTGGTCTTTATAATAAATCGGTGATATTTATATTACTAAAATAATAACTTATATAGTTTAGATGCGCCTTTTATTCGACGCTTCATATTATATTTCTCAAATAATTTATCATACGCTATTTCACAATATTTGTTCCCTTTTCTGGGCATCGCATTTAAACACATTTTAACAATTGGAGCGCGTGTCATTCATAGCATTGTTTGTCCAAAAATATTTCGAATTATTGTGTTTTGGACTTTATAACTTGAATTTTCAGTGTTAATCAAGTACGTGTCATCACGAGATGCCTACTTTGAAACGAAGAAATAAAATATTCTAAGCAATTTATGACGAAAACCAATATATTTTCAACGTTTTATTATTAAGATTTTTTCATTAGTAACTACTTTAAGCCGTAAATTTAAGAAAATATTTTTTATGTTATATAGGACGAGCAATATATTTTTAAATTGCTTTAAAAACCAGTAGAATTCTCTTTGAAAAAAATTCTTACTATCGGCAATAAAATTAAGTTGTAAATACTTCAATTAACTAGCAAAGTTAAAATATTGATTATTATATTCATCATCTAAATGAAGTAATAAATATAACGATTTTCAATGGTGAGTTATGCATTTACGCACACATTGAAGTACGATAGTAAATGGGTATACGGTATAGCCATAGTAAAAATTTTAATGAAATAAAGTAAGGTCCGATGAAACGCGAAGTACAAATGTCCAAAAAATTAAGTACACCAATATATATCGCATAAAAAAGTTTTTATCTGATTATACATTTACTGGGTTACTGGATAACAGATTAACACCCAAGACATTTATTTGCATGAAATGAAACATATTACATACTAAGTATTGCGATTATTTCGTGAATATGCCATATTTAATTCAATTTGTTCCCTATTTATCACCCACATAATTCGTCTTTATAGAAAATAAAATACGGTCATATAATTTTTATCATAGATTGGGGCTCATGTAAAACAATGTTTTGTTGACAATTAAGAGAAATAGCACTGTAACTAACTACATAAGCATAAAAAATAGCACTACCGTTTTTAATGTAAGCCTGTTGATTTACTTTTAATAGGAATTCGTTATAAAAGTGAATTTAGTTTTTCTAATATTTTTAACTCGTTCTATGCATAGAGAAAGGATGTATTTAGTTTTACAGCGTGCATTTTGGGATTTTGTCTCATAAAGTACGAACTATTGGGCAACCTTCCATTTTTTTCTTTACAAGCCTTTTCTTTCACTTGCTTATGACAGCTCGACGATGAAGTGCAACTGACTCGCAAAAATGTCAGACATTGGAAAGTATTAGCCATCATGTCGTTAATACGGAAGAAGAAAACAGATGAGGAAATCGATTGCAGTTTGCGTTTTATGCGTCAGAGCCAGTGACAAACGTTGCTGTAAATAATGTGTGCGTGAAAGCCACGCCCACTAATCCGTTATTTTGCATGGCGCATTGGCATTAAAGGGAGGGTCACTTAAATGGTGTGGCAAGGGACTGCCGTTTCCGATTATTCACTCGTATATCATTCGTTCCTCCCGTTTGGTTTTCTCTAGATGATCAAATTGAGCGTTTATAAGCATTTGTTAAAAGAATAAGACATAGCTATATGATATATTGTGAATTAAAGCTACATTATCGGTATAATGATATCATATTGCGCCAAGAATAAAATAAACGTATCCAAGATAGTAATTTTAAAACGAACTTTAAAGCCATAAAGCAAATTCATATAATTGTTATTTAAGTAATTTCGTTCGATTTTGATGTCATAATTACAAATATATACTAGAATTAACTTTTATAAAATATACTACTTATTATTACAATTATTTATAATTAAAGTTTTTATTATTACAATCATCACGCTGAATCTCGTATAACCGTTCTCAATAATCTTGAACAGCTTAATAAAAAATTCATTTAATAAAGCATTATTAACAAATATACTGTCTTATGTGTTTTATACATAATTTCTTTAAATTAACTATAAGACAATCAAGATTAAGGGTAGATGTACTAAATTAATATGTATTGTAATACAAAGTGACTATTATATTGTTTTTATTTATTAGTGACATTGGGCTAACGACTACTATAATAAATATTGTTTAACAACAATTTTATTATTTTATATTATCTGCCCCGATTTCATTGGCAAAGCCTACATTTTAATAATTAACTCGATTATTTTACTAACATTTTATTCAACGTACTAGAAAAATTTTAAATTAATAATTAATAAATTTTAACACTGACAAGGAAAATGATTTTTATTAAAATTGTTCGAATACCCTGTAGGATGAATCGGATTTTAAAAATATATAATAAAATATAATAAAATAGATAATAAAAATAGAACAAAATTCTATGTCATACATATTCTTTCTCAATTGAATTTAATATTTTTTCATAAGAAATCAAAAAATTTTCAGAAATAATTAAAAAAAACAAATTATAATGAATCCAGATTGCAAATACATAATCTTTGATCTAATATTTAGTAAATTACTTACACTGACTCTTCGTTATTTTAAGTCTTACGAAACCTCAAAAAAAAATTTTAACAAGTTCTTCAAATATTAGTAATAACAGTCGCAATATTTAACAAATCATAAGAATTCTCATGAACTAAATAAGTGACATTAAATTCGTTCCAATGGACTTTTACAATAATTATTCAAAAGGTAACATTAGAAAAACTTAAAAATACCATTGCTTCGTATGAAAATACATGCACATTCAAATAATCGTAAAATTGTAAACTGGATAAATAAACTGGAAAATTGTGCACCGATGACGTTTATGACACAATCGTGTGAATGTGTATGCCACTATTTGTTTCATTTCTATTTCTACAAATGCATAACGATGATTTTTGTATAAGAAAGGTAGCAATATAGAATGACCATTTGCTGCAATTGCGAGCACATGAGGTAACATCAATGACTCGATACTTCAGATATTATGTAATACTGTTAATAAATACGCTAGCAAATCAAATTTGTTTCAAAACGAAGAGTGATCTAATTAAATTTGGAATACTGGAAATTTAGATTCATCGAGTAACAAAAACCTTATATATAAACACGAAAGAAATAATTTGATTTGATTAATAAGTTCAAGTTACTCAATAATAATTGCTAACATTTTATGTGTATTCAGCAAGTCAATAGAATTTTGATTGTAATTTTAAGTCCTACAAGGAATCGATACAAAAAATTTATATCATTTTGAACGAGCAGTATTACTAAAAGTTAATTAATGTTGCGTAATACAAATTTTTAATTTGGTGATAAGTATTGATAATATGGTTGAAAACCAATTTATAGTACAATATAAATATAATACAAATTTATCTGATCATGTGTATATGAAAACAATAAAGTACTAAGGTATCGTTTATGAAAAATAATACATAATTGGAAATTAAAAGAAATATTGAATTTGTTACCGCCGTTTAATTACTTTCCCTTTTAATTAGTATCGACAAATACAATTACCGTTTAAAAATAAATAATAATTGAAAACAATTTTTTAAACTCCATTACAATATTTATATGAATAATAATAATAATACTAATAATAAATATTAGCTATAATTAAATTATCTATTAGAATTGGTTTTTTCAAAAATTACGAAGAGAAATACAATTATTTTTATTCACTTATCATATCTAATTAAAACAACAATAACATATTTATTAAAAAATTTAATTAATAATTTAAAAACCCACGCCCTCAATGAGGACCAGAATGCCCAGAAACTCGACTTCAATCGAGAAGGAACACATGTACCTTGAGTCTGGCGCCTTAGACCGCTCGGCCATCCTGACACTTGGTAATGTTTGACACTAAAACTGTAGATTATCGCAACATTGTCATTAACTTTAGGATAAAACGTTATTATACGATTCCATATAAATAACAATTGTATAATTACATTATTTAAATATTATCGGTGTAAAATAATTAATAGAATTTAATTTAAAAAAAAATATATGTATTCAACTAATAATTGTGATGTAGTTTTATTTTAATTAAAATTATTTGAGACAATATTTTTTTATAATATTTTAGAAATTCGTGTCTGTGGTAAGTTATCTCAATTCATTATATTATTGCACAAATAATTAATTTAATTTTTTAGTATATACTTTTGAAAATTATTACTAATAACTATTAAAAAAATCCATTTTATTATATACATTAGTATTGGATTAAAATGACAATTATATTCAAAATATTTTACTCGTAATATTAAAAATAAAAATAAATAAAGAAACTTAATTTCAATTAATTATTATAAAAAGTATAGAGAAGTATATAGTTTAATTTTCATTAAGTCATTAGAATTCGACAGATGATTGAAAGTAATCAATTTATTTTACATTAATGTGGTATTCCATTACATGTTAAACGATTGAATAAATGCTGTTGTATTCAATATAAGCAATAATGTTTCTAATTATAATCACTCCAATATAGATATAAAAAAATATATATATATATATAATCATAGTTATAATCATATATATAATCACAAATAATCATAGAATTAAATTTGTAGTGGTAAATATTTTACATTCCTCTATTTATTTAAAGACTTTTTAGAGTCAAAATAATATTATTACGAATTATAATATAATATATATATATATATATTTCCTTTTTTTATTATTTATAATCATATTTATTTATAATTCGTAATAATATTATTTTGACTCTAAAAAGTCTTTAAATGAATAGAGGAATGTAAAATATTTACCACTACAAATTTAATTCTATGATTATTTTGCACGATGGATTTACCATGTTAATAATTCCGATATCGAATTTATAGTATAGGCAACATAAGCATCGTGCTATATTTTTAAATCATCAAAAAAAACAAATTTCGAAAATCAATACAAGTTGTATTGTATTGTTTATTTAATTGGTTATTTCAAACACGTGGTGTACGTAAGATAAAGTGTGTCAACTACTGCAACAAGTGGTAATTAGTACGAGCATTTAAAACCTAGCTTTTAACGAGAGATTTTATGTATTCACTGCCAACTACTGGTTTGATTACAAGGTAATGATTGTGTTCGTCTTATCCATCGGTCGGTAATGAAACATTCGGTTTAAATCGATAAAATATAGGCAACTCAAAGCTGGATACGACTAAACCTGAGAAGCCAAGGACAAAAATTTCAACCTTCCAGTTAAACCTATAATAATTGTATTATTTTTTGTAAAATAAACTAGTTTACAGCTTACTGCAATCTTACAGCTATGTTATTTTGATAGTAATTTTGACGAATTGCTTTCTATCGCTTGAAAATACAGTTGTTGATAAAAGTTGCAAGATTATTAATGCATATTATCATTATTTAAAATGTAATGAAATGTATAATTGATGTAATCGAGAATTAAATGTTTAAAATTTTTAATACTTTAATTACTATTTTTAATTTAAATTATTTAATTTAAATTAAATTAATTGGTTATTTTATTAATTAATTGGTTAATAATTGGTTAATTACTGTATATCTAACATAACTTCAAATAGTTCAATTTCATAATTCTCAATATATTAATTACAAAATTAGATTAAATCATATACATATACGTAATTCTACATACACAATTATATGATTATATAATATAAAAATTATATATTTTATACATTTCTATTATATATTATTCTATTATATATATAATATATATTCTACTATTTCGTATTCTATTTTATTTGGTTATATTCTGTGTTAATGTTTTAATACTATTTATCAAAATAAAAATGTATTGTTTTCTAATTTATTATTACTATTTTTTTTATATATTTATGCATTAAAATGTTCGTTCATAATATCATGGACTAAATCATTCAGAAACTGAAAGAAAATAATTAATAATTTTTTAACATTTATATAAATTAATGTTAAAAATGATTAAGAACCCGAAAACCAAAATTCAAAATATGCTTCAAGTTTTTAAAAAAGTATTATAAATAAAGATATTAAATAATATTAATATTATTTGAGAATAATAATATTCATTATATATTATAGTAAATTCTTATATTTAACAGCCTGAATTTAGAGAAAATATGCTCTATATATTAATAATAATTATATGTAATTGAAAAATATCTTTTTCGAAATAAAAATCAAAACTTCAAAGCCATTAAAAACAATTTAAAGAATCATTCATGTTTTATAATTTATATATCTAATTATATTGTTAGCTATCTGAATATCGCCTCAAATTTCATTTTCTTAAGATTGTTTATTCAATTTTATTATTACATTACAACTTATTTTATATAAGTTAATATAATCAGATAGTGCATCCTCATATTTAATGTATTACTATATTTATACAATAGGTGTTATAGCATTATAGTATGCTTTTAAAATTTTTTATTTTTTCAATTTTTATTTTATAATAATAGGAAAATTTTGAATATAGTTGTTAAATTATTTGATTTATTACTAACTTCAAACGAAATGCAATTATGTTATTTATAAAATGTATATTATAAATGTTTATATACAATATTTTCAGATTAGCCGAGTAATTTTATATATTTCAAAATATATTAAATAATACTACAAAATTAAATAATACTATGAAATAAAATTTATTAAAAACATTGATATTTAACAACCATTTAAAACTTCAAGAATTTGAATAAACATTTAAATAAAATTTTAATATAATTTGCTTTAATATGTACGAAGTAAAAATATATCACAAATAAGAGTGCGATAATACTTTATCAAATAAAATTGCTCCCAAAACAATAAAGATTTGATTCATTCCTTAAAATAAAAAAAATTTATATGAGCACTATTTATATTTTCTAACTAATTTATACATAATTTGTATTAGAAGTAGCTGTATTATAAATGATATTAAATGATAGTTTTAATAATATACTTTTATTATAATAATATACTTTTATTATAATTAATAAAAAGTATTAAAAGTATTTATGTTATTATAATTAAAAATAAATCTATTTCATGTTATTTTTGTTATTTAACTGTCATTGAAAAATAATCATTATTGAAATATTAAAAATTATGGTTAGTAGAAAGATAAATCTATAAATTTACTTTTAAGAATGTAAGTATCAACAATTTTTATGATAAATTAAAAATAAGTCAAAGTGCAAATAAAGTATAGATACTTCAGTTATTAATTACAATATCATAAAGAATTAGCAGTTGTCTTAATTTATTTATTTTTAAAACTATTTTACAAAAATTTGATTTATTTTTTAAAGTAAATATTATTAACATGAAACATTTGAAAACTTTAAAAATATATGGTTCAAATTTTACACTATTATTAAAATTTAAATAAAAAGAGAAGTATCTTCTTATTTAATAAATTCATAATCAACTTAATGTTTGTTTCTACTTATTGTATTAAAATAAATATAGATTTATATATTTAAGTGTCTAAGAAGTTCATTTATGTACTAGATACTGATTCCTTGTAGGATACTGTTACTAATAAATGAGATACTTAAATAACAATATATTTATTAATATATTTTCCTTGATGTATAAAATAATACTGTTTTTAAAGCCAGTCGGTGATAGATCACCTTAATTTTGCATCTAACATTGAATCCAAAGTGAACCGTTACATATATTTCTTTTCCTAGATACATACTAACATCGTTGTATTATTAAAGTTATATTCGATTCTATAGTTCGTATACATGACATGCCATGTAAAGAAGTGAAATGAAATTGATTTCACCTTCCTTTCAATAAATGGGCTTTATCGAAATAGTGGTTTTTATTTATTAATTATAAATAAAATAAATTATTTAAATGATAAACCTTAGATGAAAAATAATATTAAATTAATAAAGCCGTTAGTTATTTCTGTTATTATTTAAAAACTTTAATGTTTGATTGAACATAAAAATTAAAATACAAATATCAAATCTGTGCATACGTAGAGATAGATCTTAAATACGGTTTAACAATAATTTCGCGAAATCGACACCGACATTTGAGTGGAAATTAGTATAGACATGATGAAAACAATTGTCCTCTTTATTTTATATCGGAAGAGAATCAATTAATTCTATATTTTGCAGTATTTGTATTGTATTTACATAAATTATATATATGCACACGCGCGTGCACGCGCGAAAACTCACAAGAATACGATATAGAAAATGCATTTGTAAATTCAAAGTATATATTAATATTTATTTGTAGCTATTTAATAATAATCATGGACACTATTGAACAACGCACTTCTAGATCACATTTTACATACGTATAAATTTACATTGATTATTTAGAATAGGTATCTGTAACTTTTATTATTTATTTGTAGTAATTAGTAATTAAGTAATATTTAAGTATTGTAGAGTTAAAATGGACAACAATTTCTCATCAAAAACAAAATTTAAATGAGTGACAATGAAATCAATTTCATTATTTTAAAAGTTTTCGATTCTTTACGAATTAATATAATTAATATATATCTTTTACGTTAGTTTAAAATTCTATAAAATTCCACTAATCATTTGAAGGTGTTTGGAGATTAAGGATTTTTTCGTTTATCTCAATGATAAGCTTAGAAAATACTTGCCATTGATGCTTGTAGTATCCTTAAATACATAAAATTGATTTTTAAAAAATTTAATGTTTTAATATTAATGTTCAAATCTTAATTCATATACATTAATTTTTCAATTATTCTTTTAGTATTATAATTATTTAGAGTATTTTTCTTAGCAGCTTCATTTTGCCATATTTTTTCTTTTACAGGAAACCACAATAAATATTGTACATAACTGCTTTTGAATATCAAATTTTAATATTATCGACAATATAAATTGTAAGTTTTACGAACTTTGAAACACTAATCATCTATTTTTACGATTTACATAATATTTAATTATTAAAACTTATACATAATATTTAATAAAAGAATAGTAACTAGAATATTATTATTATGTTAATTAAAAAGGCATAAGAATTTGACATATAAAATGAATTTAATGTTATATATATGTAATCTATCGATCTTCGTATTATAATTTCTTTATGAATCAACCATACTCATAAAAATGAATTTTCATTATTAGCATTAATTTATTCATAAATAGACAAATAAATTTATTTGAATTTTTACCCTATTATAGAATAAAATTCACTGATATAGATATCTATTTTTATTTAAAAAGTTGAACAAGATGTTATATAAAAAATATGTTTTATATATACCGTTATACATCAATATAAAAAAGTTAGCTTACATAAAGTAAATATTTTTTATATTTATAAAAAAATTATTCTGATCACTAATGAGTATCAAGAAAGAAAACTCTTGTGACAAAATATAATAAAAAATCTAATAAAAAAATATAAATGCTAAAAGTCAAACTAAAGTAAAGTCGACTAACATAAAAACACTATTAGCTCATATGCACATTTTATCGTTAGAGAGCATTAAACTTTAAAAATGTCTTTTGATAAATTTAGTAAGCGACGTAAACATCATTCAAACATCATATATTTTCTAGACGAAGTTACGACAGTTTTAAATTATTTAACATCCATTATAATACGCGTCATATTAATATTATTATAAATGAATATGTCAAACAGATATTGTATAGCGAGTTTTATTAATATTTTCAAATTCTTATTTACATATTCTAATACTCCTGAATTTTTCAAAATATTCACTATAATTATCATTTAATTCTTTTGATTAATTGTCAAGTATGAGTATATGAAGATATAAAATAATTTGAATTACAATGTTCGATTATTGTTTAAAAATTTGCACATAATGTTTGTAGACATTTTTTTACCGAAACTTAAATACGACAATTGCTTTCCGAAGAAGTAAATCTTTTTAAATACCGTTAATTAAATAACTTATTTATAAAGCGTTCGATATAAATTCATACAAAACATTATTTTATATTTCAATATAAAAAATGTATAAAAATATTAAATTAAATTTAAACATATTAAAACATATTATTTAAACACATTAAAACATAAAATTAAATTTAAAATATAAATTAAACAATAATAAAAATATTATCCATACTTTTGAAATTGTCAATTATCCACATGTCTTCATCAATACTTCTAACAAATATTATAACAGATTTGTTAAATATCTATTTGTTTTATAAATCATAAGTGTGCATTATCTTAATATACCAGTAACATGAATTATTTATGAAATGTTAGAAAATAGTAACATGAAGTTAGCTGTGACGTTGGGTGCTTTTCTACTATATTCAATAATTTACGTTAAATTCTTCACTAAGTGCTCTTAATATATAAAATGAAACGTAAACATTTATCAAAATCTCTTATTATATTTCTGTAATTTTTAGTAAAATTTTTCAGAATTGTTAAGACTTCAACTTTTCAAGCATATTCAGGGATATATTTATCAGAATCGAAAGATTATTAAGGATAAAAGTTAAATTAGATTTCTTATAATTATAGAAGATTGTTTCAATATATCAAATAATTCAAACTAACAGAATAATCGAACAATAGTATCCTAGATAACCTGCGAGTTCAAGGTTAAATTAAAACGAAATAGAAGCAATCGATTTCACATTCCACTATATATCGTACGATTAGAAAATATTAAAATATTGTTTGGACCTGTACTAATGAGTCTGTTATGCACAAATTTAAACTTATCATTTGCAAATGAATTGTATATAAACTTAATTTCATTTAAATACTTATTAAATAAAATGTTAAATAATTTTAAATTGATACTTCTCAGAGCTAGTATCATTTTATAATACACCCGTTTAATATTTGAATTTTGAACAATTTGAATAATTTCATTTTGAAAGTTAATATTTTGCTTATTATTAATACAGTATTTCTCATATAAGTATGATGAATTAAAATTTATGTCCAAATAATTGTTACTAGATATTAAATTATTCAGTTTTATGAATTAATTGCAAAATTGTATTTGTAATAATTAAATGCATATTTATATAAACAATATGAATTAAAAATAGATTCAGCTTTTATGACTTGTTTATTAAAAAAAAATTTTTAATTCAATTGGAACGGGAAAACTGCAAATATCAATTACTGACAACTGATTGATATGAAAGTATTTTTATTAGTAAATATAATGAAATTTTAAATTTTAAAATACAAAAGCTAAACTTATTATTAAAATATTATTATATGATGATAAACAAAAACAAAATATCAATAAAATACATCTATCGTTTGTAAGTACTGAGAACGGAAATTTATAAAACAGATTACGACATTAAATATTAACTTTAAAGTAAAATCAATAATTACTGGAAAATGTATTATGAGATTGTATGTATTTTAAATATAAACGAATATTGTTAATATTATTAATTAATTATATTTGATTTTTATTGATTATAATATAAATTAAATTACTTTTCCATTTCAGTTTATTATATACATATATTTTATAATTACATTATTCTAAATATATATTTTTAATTACTATCTAAGTTAATATTTTCTTTTCATTAACAAAATTACTTGAAATCAATTGTATACAACAATTGATTTCTACGCTGATTCAAACTAATTATTGTTTTTAATGATTCTAAAAATTAATAAATCATTGTTGAAAATTATGTAGAAATAACAACGGTTTTGATTCCTTCCTTTTCTATAATCTGTTTGTATGGAACAATGATTCAATAATAAGAAAATAAATCTAATTCCGAGTATTATAGTATAATATATTATAAGATAAATTAAGAGTTCAAGAAATCAGTGAATTTATCTTTTACTTTGTTAGAAAAATTTAAATTAAAATGAATATTTAAACATATATAAGTAATATTGACAAAGCAATATAAATAATTACGTAAATTTGAAAATTATTTACAAGGATTTTTGTTTTCCTGTATATAAAAAGTGTATAAATTGTTTATAAATGCAATAAATCTATATGCTCAAATATATACTCAAATTTTTGTAATAAAAAAATATATTTTCTAGTAATAGAAAAGTTCAATTATTATATAATAAGCGATGTACATAATGCGTAAGAAACCGTAGAATATACATAAATAATTTGAAAATACAAGTTTGTTGAAAAACTGCCTAATGACCTTTTAAAATTACAGAGTTTACTACTTACTCTTTTAAATTATTAAAATCACGTAAATGTATAATTAGATATCTTCCTGATCTAAGATTTAGTTTTAACTATATTTATATATAGTTAAAACTTAAAAGCATTTTTAATTTCTTAATGATATAAAACATCAAAAACTAAAGTATATAATTCTTAAATCTTTATATTTAAGAGCAATAAAAATTGAGTTTAATGAATCATTATCTAAGAATTGAAGTAATTCAATATATAAAATTACATTGATTATATTATTAATTTAAAGTGTTTTTCATTATAAAATACACACTTACTAATAAAAGAATTTATATAATTCTTCTATCTTTTAAAAACTGAAGTAGATGCTCTTAAAGTTTTAATGCAATTTTTGCATTAATATATCCTTGATTTAAGATATTTCTTAATAAATTATATCTAATAAAAGACTAGTATTTAAATTAACAAATGAATACAAGGATATGAAGAGATTAGCAAGAACGTGTTCGATCGAATCAGTCGACGTATTCCTCATCAAAATTATCGAAAGGTACTCAAGATTCTCTGTAACATGTACGAATTGATCATATACAATTATACATCATACATCATATACAACAAAGAAAAGTTCCTAAAGAAAAAAAGCAGCGAAGAAATGTGCACTCATAAGTAGTGTTAATAAGAACAAGTAAAGGACATTTTCGAGTCCCACCTGTAACATTTCCAGTAGATAACCGCTCGATCGTCGTTTCCTGGAGCTCAATGTGTTGCTGCTGGTTTTTTCTCTTGACGGATGCCCTGTGCAGAGATCCGAACTTCAGCTTAATACGGCTGTCAACGTTGTCAATGTTGCCGAGATCGATCGGGCTGCCGATGATGTAGGGCCCCGACTCTGCTTCCTGCCTCAGATTCAATTCCTCGCCGTTATGGGAGCGCTCGCCGAGTTGTGTCGACGCCTCGTCCATGAGCGGAATAGAGGAGAGATCCGGGGGTGTGAATGGACGCAGAGGCCCGGGGCTCGGTTGTCTACTCTGGTGTCGGCCCCGTGGCCCGGGTGACCCCCTTGACGGCGACCACATATCTGGAGCCGGGGCCTGCAATGCGGTAGAAGAGCCTTTTCTTTATTTTCCTGAACAAAGCGTTCCATTGATTTTCAAATCGAGGCTTGTCGTGCTTTCGAGCTAGAAAGGTCCACTCAATGTGGAATAATAATGTGCACGTTTAGATGTTCATGAAACGAAGGCGAGTCAACTATTCATCGGCACTTGATGTCTCTTACGAAAAGAAAAAAATTATAGAGAAGATATAAGAGAAAGAAAACAGACGGTCTATAAGATATTTATGATAACCAAATGCTGTTAAAAAACAGTTTGCTCTTAATAATAAAACGGTTGAAAATTATAAAAATGATAACTCATCCGGTTAGAATGCGTGCTTCTTTAAGCACTAACTAAATTAATTAGTTTAAAATTTTATTTCACTAGGATTGAAATATGTTTGAAATTGAGATTTGTAAATGATTGGACTAAAGTGAAGAATTTTTTAAGTAGATTAATTGCATAAAAAAGTAATTATAATAATATTTAACTATCCATTTACAGAGTTATAAATTAAAGTTATTTTTCCTTTTTCTTTCGCTGAACGTTAATTAAGAAAAATTAAGTAATTTTAAAATTAAAAATACACGAAAGCTTTACTAATTTCATTTAATAATTAAACTTGCTTTAAACTATTTCAATTATTTTTTCTATTAAAAGAAATTACGATGTAATGTTTAATAAATTAAAATTCAAGGCTCTAATAAATATAATAAAAAGAATAAAAAAAAAATTTCAATTAATGGATAATAATATCAGAATAAATTTGAGACTTTATAATTATATTTATAAAAAAAGGTATAAAAAAATTCGATTTACTTAGGTAATCAATGCATAATTAAAATTAATTATAAAAGTTATATTCCAATTTATATAATATTAAAATTATAACTAAAATTTAATTGAAATCTATTATAATGATGACAGGCAAAAAAGAAAAGAATTAATTAAATAATATTTGTAATTTTAAATAATAATATGCATTTTTAATAACTTCGTATATGTGATATGCTAGAATTTTTTATTTAAGCAATGTTTCGTTGTTTAGAATAAATACTATGACGTTAGCCGATTGAGATTGAAAATAATGACAAAATCCAACAAGTAATTTCTAATTCTCTCTTTCACTATCAGCTTCAAATTATTTACTTAAGGCAATTTTTAATTTTAATGCAATTTTAATCGAATTGTATAGTAGTATTTGAATTATCTATAAAATTATTTTTTAAATTGAATTTATATATTGTATTATTTTTATTTATATTGTTGAAGCTTAAATCTGAATATTTTTGTTAAGAAATATTAAAAAGAACAGCATGTTAAATACAAAATCAGCGTTTCGCCTTATTACTCGTAGGTCAAATAATAAGCCACTTTATTACAGTTTTACATATTATTAATCTCGCTAAATTACGAACAATAGATATACATGTAACTTACATTTACGCATGTTAACTATTATATACGCACTGTACTAGTGTCTATTGTAATCGTTTTCAAACAAATAATTAACTTAATAATTAACTTTACATTGATAAAGCAAAATAACGATGAAAGCATGCAACATTTGCAAGCTAAAGTGTCTTGCTTTAAATCATATATTTGATTATTTTAAATAAGTTTTATAAAAATGTTTAAACACTTAATAATCAATACTTTTAAAGAGTGATGAAATAATTTAGTTATTCCTTTTGTATTAAATTTATTATGTTTTAATTTCAAGTTTTATTACAAAGTGGTTCCTAATTCTTAAGTTTGAATCTTTATATAAGGTTGTAATAATTTAAAGAACTTTATAAAATAATTATTTTAAATATAATTGATGTGATATATATTTATTAATAAATAAAAATGTATAAAATATCGTCATTGATTATATAGAAATATTATATAGAAATCATCGACAGAATTAATTATAATTTATAATGTTTTTAATGAATCAGAAATCTTTTATAATGCACCTGAAGACATTGATTTTATTTTTTTGTTTTTTTTTGTTATTACACTATTAATGAGGCTCAAAAAATCAATGCACAAACTACCATTATAATTGCATGATGCAGAACACCTGAGAGCATATCAATAAAGCATAAATAATAGATTAGCGTACATTCAAACCCCCCCTCCACAACTACACCATTGTTGATTCATCTTTGAGGTAAAATCGTAATTAGGTTCTAGAAATCGGAAGCGACTGATCATTTTAGGAGTCCGAAAAAAGTCATGGCGCAAAGAGGGAAACGAGGGAGCAAAGAAATGAACGAGCCATTAGGGCGAGTATTTATTTATCGCGGCTGAGCACTCGCGTGAATTAGAACGAGGCTGCAAGGGAGCGCGTAGTAGCATCTCTCACATATAAGAATGTTGGCGTTTTGGGAATGAATTGCGAAACGTTCACTCCGCGCTGGAGCCAAACGGAGCGAGGCTGTGAAATTTCATCACTCTAGTGTGTTGTGAATGTTTTGTGAATGATGAAGAAGGCCATTCAAACAATTGTTATTGTCAGAAATAATTCTTGAAATATCTAGGTAACAGTGCCAGTTTTATTAAAAGATTACGGAGAATTTTTTTTATTAGTTACGACAGAGTCGATGATAGACGCATAGCGACGTAAAAATAGACGTTTTTTAAAGTTCCTTACAAATTATATAAAGCTTTCAAAATTGTGTAGTAAATTTTCCTATAACGAGTTCTATGAAATACAAAGTTACTAAAGAAAATAGTTTTACATTTTCAATGTACTATGCATTATTATATTCTCTTTCATATGCATAAAATTACAATGAGATACTATTAATATTAATTTATTATAATCATTGGAAAATAATAAACTTATAGAATGCACATGGAATAATTTACTAAAATATACTGTCCTAATGTTATTTGAAACATTGAATATTATATAATTAGCTTTAAATGATTCACCATTTAAAATAGAATTACATTATGTCAATCGCTATTTTTATTTTAAATTTTCATACGATAAAATGACAAATGTAAAACCATATTGTATACATATTGGCCATATCCATTTATTCACTAGTAATTAAATAACTATAATTAAAAAAAAAATAAAAATATTAATTTAAGCATACTTTAGACAGAATTTTAAAAGATTAAATTTTATATGCTCTATGATACGTTCAAATAAAATCGATTTTTTTCCTTTCTATATTTTACTCTATTTTCCCAATATCACTTTACTCTAGTGTATCAAATTTTATTTTATAATTAAATTAAATAATTAATTGCAAAATTTTACTAATTATAAATAGATAAATATTTCTATCAGTATATATAATAAACTCAACTCCGAATATTTGAAATTAATATTTGATAGCATTTCAACTATAATTATTCCTAATTATCCTTACAAAAGCCAGTCACAATCCAATAAGAAAGATTATTAATGTAATAAAACTTTTAATTTTATTTTTTGTTAAAAAGTACTATATATATATATATATATATATATATAGTAAATATAGTATATAATTTAATGAAATACTGATAGATAAAATATACATATATATGCATATTGTTTTTATAAAATAATTTTTCAGACTATCATGATTCAATTAAAATTTATTAAAATTGAAACATATTGTGTAACGATAGGAAATATAGTATATAGTATATAAGTATATATAGTGTACAAAATATAGTATACTTTTATTATCAGGCATAATGAATATGTTTAAACTTTTGTAAAAACCGTTAAATGCAGATATTACAGACAATTATACAAACTTGATTAATTTTGCTTAGTAATTGCAATAATAAAAAAATATTGTTACAAATTATTAAATTTATTATGTAATTTATACTAAGAATACTTTTACTGATAAACAACTATTTAACAAATCCATATTCAATATTTTATAATTGATATAACATTTTAGAATCTATATATCTTAGAATATAAAATATATAATATTTTAGAATTACTATTTTATTACTATAGTCAACTTTATTATGGAATTTATATGAAAAAAAGGAATTGGTGATGTATAAATATTTAACAAATCGATATTGAATTATATTAATAATACAATATTCATTTGATAGCTTTGTTTATATTGTTTTATATAACACTCTTAAATTAATTGAAAGACATTAATTTTTAACATTGATCAGTCTAAGACTTTTTTATAAAACTTAATTTGACATTTATTTTATTTTTAGAAGATATTTGTAATAGATAATTTTTTTAATTTAAGATTGATTAATATTGAGAATAAGCATAGATATGTGCTTAAACTTTTATTTACTTTTTTCATGTAAAAAAATTAATGTTTATGATATATTTTTATTTTTCTCCGACAGATATATATATAGTGTTCGAAATTACTCAAGCTTTTAACATAAATATTTCCATTTACATATATTAAATCATTAGTCTTTTCCAGTACATAAATTAATACTACTGTTTATTTGTAAGTTAATATATTGTTAAATTTCAAAAAGATAATATTTAAAATTAATAAGTTACTTAGAATTATATTATATTTTTATATAATATACTGAAATTCAGTGCACTTTTCAGCATATAAATCGTTTGTGTTAATAATTTTTTAATATTGAATTTAGAATTTATTCAAATTTATTATAAACTAATTTTATATAAACATGTTAAATTCATAATTATGAATATATAATGATATTCTTAAAACCAACAAATAAAATACTTATGTTAAATAAAAATGAAATGATAATCCATACTAAAAATTTTTCTGCTTCTTTTTAGGCTTTATTTAGTTTATAAAATTAGTTATTTTAGTATATTATTTTTCTATTCATACATACCATATTGGTTAAAAATATTTTCGTATTTTTTCACTATTTATTATTTTAAATTTTACAAATGAATTTAAACAATCTTTTATAATAATTTTTATTTTCTTAGACGAATATTATTAAAAGATTCAGATATAATTATTTTTTATTGCTGATTATTGAATCACATATATAAATATAAAATGTCACAGTCCAACACGCTCATCATGTTAGTACCGTGATTTTTATTTCCAACTAATCATTAAATAAGAATGATATCTGAAAAAATTTATAAAAATCCTAAGCTCATCGAAATACTTTGTGGTATGTAATTAATCACCTCCGAAGCTTCATAATTCATTATTCATTCAAACTTAGGTATTCATGCAAGTAACATTTTTCATATAATTACTAAATGAAACTATAAAATATTTTAAGCTTTTACAAACGTAAACATCTTATAACCTCTGAAAGCAAGGAATTCAACAGTTGATTCTTAATTTTCATAATAACAATTGAAATGTATAATAAATTATATGTATAATAAATTCTAGGTGATTTATAACAATACAACTTCAAGAAAAAAAAGAAATTCTGAATTCATGCATCATCGAATCCTATGTCTTTTCTATTTTTTGTACAAGCAAATCTGTAGCGATTCGTTTAAAGGACGACGTGATAAGTGACTTTTGATTAAAAGATATGATATTTAATGTTTATACTGATTTCAAAACATGCATGGGAGCATTGTAAATCAAAATTAAACGAAAAAATATATATTTATAATTCAATATTTAATTACAAAAGTTATAAACTACTGTTACTTTTATATAAATAACACAATATATTGTTGAAAAAAAAATATAATATATTTCTCCATATACACTCTCATTTTATTGAAATAATTACCTAATAATACTTTGCGATTAAAGAAATTTTAATGAAATAGGTTATGCACTATTTTATCAAATGTTAGATTATATGAAATAAAATATTTCTTTGAACATTTAATTAGAACTTAGTGTTTGTTATTATTCTTTTAACGAAAATAATTTTAATCATAATAATTTTATTATTTACAAATATTTTGTTTTATTTGAAATTTAGAAATATCAATTATGAAAGCAATTTTTAGATTTTCATAATTTTAAAAGTCATTACTTCAATTTACATATAAACTGATACTTATGTACAAATATACAAGATTAATGATATTACGAATGAAATAATTTTAATGAGTTAGATGATTTAAAATAATTATATATTAGATAATATCACGTATAATTATAAAATAAAAGAAAAATATAGAAATTATTTAAAGTCGCTGTTATGTTACATTTTTAATATGTAAAATGAAAATTAAAAATAACTTCAAATCCGCTATTGTAAAATATATTTAAAAATGAATATTTATTGTTTATATAACTCTATATTCCTATAAAAGAAAAAAAATATTCATAATTACTAAGAGCAAAAATAATATAATGAAACTTACACTAATAAAAATTACTAGCAATCGAACTTTTGAAATTTAAAAAAATATGTAAAAAACTTTTTACTCATGTTTGTCTTTAGATCATTAATTATTAATATATTATGCTGTATGTATATATTATCTTTAATTTTATGTAAAGTTAAAACCAAGCCTTAATTTTCTAATTTAACATTTCAGTTTTAATTTATTAGACTCCTAACATAAATTTATCGTTATGCACATTTTTAACTAACGAACTATTTGGATTATTTAAATTTTAATAAATATATATAAAGTTTTTAAATCGGTCATAATATTTAATTTTATTCTTTTTTATATTTGTATGCTTCTATAAAACAAAGTGAATTTTTCATCAGTTAACTAATTCTTGAAATCTTGCCATGAATAAACATAGAAATCAGGTTAAATTTTTATTGTCCATAGTACTTAGATTTCTAACGTCTTGACTTTTATTTTATGATTTATTCTATTTGTTTTTATAAATCTAAACATATAGGAAAATTTCGAAATTCATATTGAAGAAACGAATATTATATCAAGTGGAACATATCGTACTTTATAAAAGGCAGTTACGTTATTAACAACTAAGTTCAGTAGGTCATATGTAGTCGTCATTTTCTTGACAATTTAATTGAATTATTTGATAAAACAGTTTATTTATAAATAATAATATTAACAATTTTTTTTGTATTCTAGATTATACAAAATATTTTTTCATACTTAAAATTCTTAATTTTTATAATTTTCTGATAGCATTAAAGGAAAATTGCAATTCACCTGAATACTCTTTAGTACTTTTTGTTTTAAAACTATATATAGTTGTCAGAAATATATATAATATTATTTTATGTATACTGAGTTCCATGTAAACTTTTTACAAAATAAAAATAATTTACTTCTTATAAATTAATTCATATTTAAATTTTTTATAATTATTTCATTTATTTAAGGATAAATGTTATATGAAAAAAGTAATAATTTCAATTAAATATTACTTCGTGGATAAGTACAATTAACTTGACATAAGAAACAACAGATTTACAATTAATTTATGAGATTATTTGAGTAAAATTTAAGCGCTCGCGTTACTTTATTTATTAAATTAAAAATTAAAAATTGGATAGAATTTCTTTATTCATGACAAAATATTGATTTACAATAAATCAATAACTATATGTTTGACCTTACATGGATTGACTGCCCAAAGAAACCATAGAACTTAAATAATAATAATAGAAATTAAAATAGAAATAAAAATGTTTATTATTTTATGTGTCTATTATAAAATGGTAACTTTTTTCAAAATTCTATTCATAATAATTCCATGTAAATTTATAGTTTTTTAAGCTTATGTCATTAAAGTTTCTAAGAATAATTATTATTTAATATGACTTGTTCTTGTTAATGTGATTGCACTGTGTAAATATCATAATATAGTTTGAATAAATTTTATGTTGATATTTAAAATTCTCAAACTCAAATCTGTCTTCATTATTTAGAAAAACACAATTTCATTAATTAGAATCAAATTATTATTTTATATTATGAAATAAGTTTGGATAAATCGCAAATTAATTAATTCATAAGAATAGAGCTAGGTTTCGAAAAACCTAAAATTTCGTTAGATTATTTACTTATATTAATATGAATATTTGGTGGTATGAGCTCATACCAAACATTATAAAAACAGTAAATTATATGCCTATAATGAAAAATTAATTGATACGTATAATTCAAAGTTAAAATGTTCGCTATTTACATTTTCAAAAATTATTATTTTTTATAATTTGAGATACATACAAATTATGAAATGGATCTTACAAGAATAGTTATATTATATTAGTTATATAACTTTTATTGACATAAATATAGCATTCTAAAGAAAATTTTCTCGTGTATTATTATCAGAAATTTAACCTACAGAAAGTAGTTTTATAGCCATTCTAGTAAATATAAACTTAAATATTAGTATACATTTATTATTTATTATAAAGTTTATTTACGTATTGATATGTGTATCGAAGGCAAATTGAAAGTGAACAAGATATTTTACAAAAATTTTTCTTTAATTCTTTTATAAAAAAAAAATAAATAATTAAATCAATGTAAAAAAATTTCGTATATACTACCATACTAAAAAAATCATAAAATAAGTTTAATTAGAAACAGAAACTTAAATGCTTTCTTTAAAGTATTAAACCAAATCGCTTTAATACCTAATAAATATACCCAGCGTCTATTGAGTATCATTATCGAACTGTATTATACATTATATCATACAATCGTACTTTTAGAAGAATCACTTGATTCATATGCATTCAATTATTTCATTATTTCTAACAAGTGTAAAAAATTTATATTATAAAGTCCTTAAACAATTATATTCAATTAAAATTATTAATTTTCGGATGAGTTATTTCTAAATTTGTGTTAGATATTACATTAATCCTATTATTGCGATATTATTTTATAAATTTACCCTTCAATTATCGGTATAATTTATCTTATAGTCTTCCATCATCTTGTATCATTAGAATTAATTACTCTTTGTAATCATTTTTCAAAATTATTATATAATTAACAAACTTGTAGAATTTATGAACTTTTAGCTTATTTCAAATATCAATATGATTAAAAATCATTTTTATTATTCCTATGTATGAAAATAAATTATGAATCATATTAAAATTTAGAAAATATATTATAATAAATCATCGTAAGATAATAAATTCTTTGATTTATGTAAAATTCAATTATAAAAACTCTCAGAAGGTGTGCTATTTTTTTCTATATTAAAAAATATAACGTATGAAATTTATTTTAAGTCCAGTATTGAATAATTTAGCAATAGTTGCTAATCTAGTTAAAAAGTTATTTATCATTAAAAAAATTTACCATTTGAAAAGTATATATAAATTTCTAAATTAATGTAATTTTGCTTATTAACATACATTTTTATTAAGATAACATGTATATTAACAGCTATTATATATAAGTAATAAATAAGTTATTGGAATATCAATTTCAAATTTAAGATTTAATCTTAATAACCTTTCAAGTAAAAAGAATATTATTAAATCTATAAGTATTGGATCATAATGAATAGAAAACTAAATCAAAAAAAAAGGTGATAACAGATAATTACAAACTACAGAAAATATAAATACTAAAAAAATTAATTTTATTATATAAACGATTTAACTCAATTTTAAAGAAATTTATAAAAATATTTAAAGTTAAAAAACTTCATAGTAATGATTCCATATAATCGAAAATGATTTATTAAAGCTCTTTATAAATTGTGAATTATATTTTTTCATACACATCAATATTAGTGAGTGATTTATATCGTACGAATTGAATTTTCTTATCTTAACAATTTCAATTGAAAATAATTTGAATCTAAAATTTCTGCAAAATTTGTCCATATTATAATTATATAAATAAATAGTAAAGAAATATTCTGATTAGCTCTCTATAAAACTCTTAATTTATTTTTGTGGATTAAGTTCAACAGGTCGGTTTAAACTATACAGTTTAAAACACTATTATTTTTATTGTCTGGAAGTTTTATACACGAAAATTAGAAGAAAAGTATATGAATAATATCGCTACGAATGAGTAATGCCATTTATAAAAAGACCAAGTTTGTATAAATGAAGAAAAAGATTTAAGGATAAGAAATGTAATTTTATTATTTGATAATTTATCAATTAATTATACATTTTTGATATCAGAAAAAATATAAATTATTATTATATGCAATAAGAAACCTGAAAACTACATTTTTAAAAATAAAGTCCAAGTATATTATACAGAAACTGTGCAATAAAAAAATGTCTACAATTGTTGAATTGATCGAGCATAGGAATGTGAGCTGAACAAAAAATTTAAACAACTTATATTATATACATTTCAAAATTATTTTTTCTTTTGTATAAGGCAAGTTTATAAATTTAACTATTAGAATGAAACGGATAAAATAACGGAAACCAATATGTTATGGAATTATAAGCATGGCGTGTAACTCTATACAATTTGACAAAGCTAATATCAAATTTTTATGTTTTTCCCAATCATTTTGCATCACAGCAAAATCAATAACGAAGAATCGCGTTACAGTTGCAAAAGTATAGTAGAGTACTTAACATCCAAGTTAACAAGCAAGAAATTACGCAGCCAGTACATGTTTTTCTTTAATTTATATGTAGCCTGTTAATTATGCGTCTGATAAACATAAAATTGTGCCAATTGAACCTAAATATACAGTATACAGAACAACCTAGAATATTATATTTTGACTAAATGCTTGTCTTCTCGCAACATATTTACATAAAAAGATAAATCATGAGAAGATAGAAGAACTCAGATCAGATATCAAAATGGTAAAGTGATCTAATACCATTAGTTAATATACATGAAACTTATAAATTTCTTTAACTACCTTACAGTGTATTATATACCTTATTATTTGTTTGCGAATGCCATTAGTTTGTTAAAATGGCTTGTATTATTATATATGTTTTACAAACAATTGATTTACAGGAAAGTAAATTTTTATTAAGAATGTATAAATAAATGCTCGAGATCATTGTTATAAAAATAAATTAAAAAGTATACATTTTTAATTCCAATATTTCTATGAAATATGTGAAAGATAAATATTTTGTGCGAAGTTCATTAAAAGTTGAAAAGACTTTGCTTTTTTCGAAAAAAATTTTTTTTTAATATTTGGCATGGTAAAAATTGAAAATATACGAATTGGTGTATAAATTAGAACTTCATAATTTTTCTCCCTTTTTCGTGGATAATTGAATTTTTCGATTGTAGTTGGCTGAGATAAGATTGACGGAGCATATCAAATGGTTCCTTATAAGTCAAGTTGGAGCATTAAACTTGAGAATCAATAAAGCGTCGATGCTTTGCACTTCGAGCGAAACGCACAAGAAAATGACAACGGGATGATTTTGTATTATTTGTGAGACGTTGATGAATTGATGATTGTGGAATTCTCGAAGGAAAGTGAAAAGGAAGCCTCGTCACGTAAAGGTAAAGTCGATAATTTAATCATTGCTGAAGTAATGACAAAATCTAAAATCGAAACCAATCGATGTAATGGGATTGGGAGGAAATAAAATATTCATTTTCGTACCGTTTTGAAAATAAGGCATTGGAAGGCATCGAATAAAATTTTAATTGACCTATGTCTTTTTGCACCTGTATAACAACGATTACAAACTTATTTTTAGACAAAAATGATCAAACTAATAGCCATAACATTAAGAAATATTGCAAATTAATAATTAAATTGTGTAATAAAGAAATAATTATTTAAAGCTTTCACATATTGTTTTCATCAGAACTATAAGTTTTATTTATTTTAATGAAATTATAATGAAATTAGAAACTAAACTTGTCAAAATATTTGTTTCACTTAAAATATTTTATCATTATATAAAATATCATTTGCTTAAAATCAATTATTTAATGGCCATTGAATAAAATGATGCACCAATGTAGAATAATTTTGGATGTTTGTGATAGAATGTTTTTGGAATTATGATACTTTTAAAAATTCAGGAGAAGTACTCTACAACATTATATTTATAATCTACGTTATAATAAGCGTCAGCATTATAAGTCTATGCCATGTAATGTTGTTCAAAAGAAAAAAATTTTATTTTGTAAATTTATTTATTCTAAAATATAAGTTTCTCTTTTATAAAGCATTCAATTTATAAGTTTAAAAAATTAATTTCCTTCTAACTTCGGCATAATTTTATATATAATTCACGTTATTTTTAAATGTACTTCTTTGTTTATCTATTTATGTAATGAAGTTATGTAATATTTAATATTGCATTCTGATGGAACTCCTTAGCTAAGTTATTAAATTTAGAATTTTAATAATGCCTAATTATTAATTATTGGTTAATTATAGCATAAATATAAAATAAAATTATGCAATAAAAGACGATGAAGCAAAAGAACAGAAATAAATTTTGTAGTTTCCATTGATTTTTTTATAAAAATATCTGGAATAAACATGTCAAGTTATGCAGGTGATGGTTGCGTAGCATTGTTACGGAGATGTCATATCAAAGTATTTTTGGTCTAGCTATATGATTGGAGTTTCAATAGCGCTTTGTAAACAATTTCGACAAAAGTGTGTATGGAACGAGCTAATTGATAGACATGAGACCTTCTAAAAACATGTAAGCGCCAAAAAGTGAGTAGTGCATCAATGAAAAGTAGTAAAGTTAGACAATCAAAAGGCAATTTTTGTTAAATTAAATAATGCATTTATTCATACATTCATTTGAAATTGTAATTGATTGTACGAGAATGATGTTACATCATTCGAAATGTTAAGGGAGAAATTCAATGTGTATCATCGAATAATTACAGTAAACTTTCTCGCTTTTTAAATCACTTTCATTATTATACAAACATTGAATCTGTATGAGCCAATGACAAAACACATTCGTTATATTAGATTATATTTAAAAAACAAAAAAAAACGTTGTCCTATATATTTAGAAATTAAAAGATTCAATGTGTACTTGCAACTTAATCATGATAAAAAATTCGAGAAATAATAATCTACCGATATTTATGCCGATCAGTCAAACTTACGTTTCGAACTATTGTAATATTTCGAAAAGTAAACTTCATTTTCATTTTATTCATTTCATTTCAACTGGCCTACTGAATTAACGGCCGTACTCAATAAAGCCATACGCAATTTTTATTTTATCCCTATAAAATTTCGGACCTCCGATAGCGACGATTATCTTTTCCTCAACGATCCCGGCGCTTTCCCCTTATTACGGTGAAGTTCCCCGCTCGCCGCAAACCCGGGCTGTCAAATTGACTCTCGGCCGAATTATTGTACTTACTACATTGATGCGCCTCGTACGGTACCGCGCCGTTATCCCCCCTGAGCAGCCGCCATTGTTGCTTCGTCTTTGGTAAAAAGTGTGCGAACTCGACGACGACCCTATCGTCACTGCCGCGCGATATCAGAGGGATCCGCAAAGCCGCCGAGCCCATCATTTCAACACGTGCAAGACTGGGCTTTTACGCTCACGAACGCCCGCCACTCTGTTAACGAGTGGTAGCGCGCGCGCACGTGTGTGCATACGTGCACGAGTGCGTAAGTGTGCGCATGGTAGCCAATGCGTTTGGCGCCTAAGTAAAAAGGGTAGGAAAGCTTTGGCCAGAAGTTGTAGGAGACGTAGAGGCCCTCCTGCGTGCAATATTTATATTTGTTTAGTAGTGAAGCGTAATTGAGAAGAGTAACGGAAAGATAAACTAGTTTTATAAGATGAGTACGAGGAGGCTTTATCAATTGATAGAATTAGGAAGAAAAGAGGAAAATTGTAATGGTGAGTAAGAAATCGTTTATAAAATTTATCGTTTCTTATTCTGACTCTGGCCTTTTGATACATATTCAATGAACGACGTAGTTTAATCGTTGAATAATATTCTCTAATGATTGTTATTAATAAATAGCGTATTATTTTATTAAATTATGATATATGTAGTGGCTTCGCAATAATATTATCGTGCTTTTATAATAAAAAAAAGAAAAAAGGAACTATAAATGTTCAAAAATAAAACAATCATATTAGTACTCAAAATTTATATTAAAAATGTATAATGTACAAATCGATGGCTTAGCATGAATATTTTAATCTTTAATTACGCTATCCTTCAAAAGAATTTTCACATTTTCATTTTATCAAAGGCTCACTAATATTAATAATAAAATTAATAATACTTTTTAACATTAGTTACTGAGCTATTAATTCGAGTGAATAATTTCATCAATCAATTTAATTAAAATTAGTATTAATTTGAGAATTTTTTTTACTCTTTATTTTACTCTTTAATATATTGATGATTACATTTATTTTATTTAACTTTACATGCAAATTTGAATTAAAAATTAATCAATTCAATCAATAAGGTTTTTTATTCGTTAAAATTTAAATTCACATTTCGTATGGACCATGTGTATTATTAGTTTTGTTTTATATTTGTTGTATAATATTATCAATTAAAAATATCTTTGCTAAATTTTATTGCCTAATGAATAACTCTATAAATTTCTCAAGAACCAACAAATTAGAACGGCTACAAATTAAACATTTAAAATGATTTATATATTTTAACGTTAAACAATTTAGTTTTTGCAGATAATAATGATTATTTTGATACATTTTCTTCATTTATCGCTTTTATTTTTTTACCATATTGCATTCGATTTTTCTAAAAGTATATGGAATTTCCACAATGATTAAAATACTCTTAAAATCGACATTTATCTTGTATAAATACTTCGTGCCTAACGTAGACTACCATGACGTCAGCTTACATACTACACTTAAAGTAATTTGTATGCGAGTACTAATAAGAATTTTGTGTGAATAATTCTTACCGAATGGGAATCCTAAAAAATTACTAAATCAAATTTTATAAAAAAGCGACAATAAAGTTTAAAGTTTTATTAGTTATGAAAAAAATTAGTATGTGCATATCATCTAAAAATTCGTAATTTCTAATAAAATAAATATTCAGGAAGTGTACAAATATAGAGATAGATGAATAGATATTTTATTATTTGCAAATGTCTAGGCTTAACTCTAACGTTATATAAGTCTAACAAAAATATTATATTTTAAAATATGAGAATTTAATGAACTGTTAAGTATTGATTATTAATTTATTATTTATTTATATTAATATTAACTTTAATGAATTTATATTTGATATTAGAAATTCTCTTATTTTCCTACATAAATTAATTGAATTTTGCTTAATTTATTTTCAATTAATTGTCACGATTAAAATTTCTCGGCAATAATCCTAATCAAAGCTATATCCATGTAACGAAAATTTTTTAACTTGTGCAAATCTGTAATTTACTTATTAATCGCTATTATTTTATACTTTAATTTATTGATATATTAGAAAATTCTGTATCTTGAATAGCAAAAATACTTAAAAATAAGTTTTTCTTACATTTTACTATCTAAAATAACACCCGAAAAGATCAATATCAATTAAAATATTTTAATCAATAAGCCAAGGCTTGTGCAAAATAATACACTAACGGTTTATCCGATCTTATCGCTGTCGTTTGCATAATAATCATTCCCATTGGTTCGCTCTTGTCCTTGTATATCTGACTAAATCGATCCCAGTAATATATATATATATATATGTAGTTTTATAAACAAATATTTAGTGTAAATAAATATATTTACAACATAATTATCTAACATTTAATATCCGCATTAGAAGTAATTTAAAATTATATATAATCTACAAATATATTATATTGTTTTGTGAAATGTGTTTTCTATTTCTAATTAAAAAAAAATGTGATCATATTTTTTCTGAATTTAATGAACTAAGTTTCCTATAATAATCTACAATAAAAGGATAATACGAAAGATATTTAGATTTGGATAGAAATTAAAATTTTTTATTTTAATATGGCTTAAATCAAAATATATTTTTAAATTTGTTTAATTGATAATATTTTCTCGGAACCATTATTGTCTTTAATCTTTAAGTTTCTTAAATAATGGAATAAAAAAATCAATAATTAAAATTAATGAAAATAAAATAATGGAATAACTAATAAATGAAATAAATGCAAAATTATAAGTACAAAGTCAGTAGTGGTCTTAATATTTCTCAATATATATTTAGGTGCAAAGTTTTTTATCAATATCCTCTCCAAAAAAATTACGCTGTTATCCCTGAGGTAATTTTATTTAATTTCATTATTAATGGAATAATTTAACATTCTAGCTGACAGCACTTAACAGTCATTTAAAAGATATAATTAAAAATGTAAAAATATTAATTTTTAAATTTAAAAGTTAATTTTAAAAGATATAATTATAAAATGTAAAAATATTAATTTTTTCTTGTATTATATTTACTTTCAACTTATTTTTAAATTGTTTATTTTTAATTATATATATATATATATAATAATTTGTGCCGTGTTTGAAAAACTTTTGAATAATATTGGAAAAATTTATCAATTGATATAATT
Source organism: Ceratosolen corneri (assembly GCA_030522565.1). Lineage (NCBI taxonomy): Eukaryota > Metazoa > Arthropoda > Insecta > Hymenoptera > Agaonidae > Ceratosolen > Ceratosolen corneri. The sequence continues at coordinate 57,517 of JAPYYT010001765.1, forward strand.
TTGAAATAAAACAAATTTTAATTAAAATTGTTTCTTTGACTGAATTAAATATTATATTTTTAAAAATTATCTCATACTACAAACAAAGGATTTCACAAAGGTTTAAAATAATAATATTACAAATTAATTAATTTTATAAGTTAATATTACGAATTAGTATTTATCAAATGGATGATATTTTTGATTGAATTTTAAATAATGTTCTCAAAAATAACAAAATATATTTGTAGTAAGTTCGGACAGGTACAAATAAGTAAGCTCTAACACAAACGTTGACATTGAGAAAGCAACAACGCGCTCATCTGCATCTGCATTAATGCTTCGGTAAGAATGAAAAATTTACGAAGTTCAAAAATAAATTGCATAAGAATTACGACTGTTAGCCCTGTTGTTTCAGCTCGTGAGGGCAACCATCCCTCTCTTACAGAAAGAGAGAGAGAGAGAGAGAGAGAGAGAGAGAGAGAGAGAGAGAGAAAGAGAAATTGAGGGGCAGTGGGAAAAAGCTTGATCTTTTCCTTTTTCCCTCGAGCACATAATGTCGGAATACGTTATATTTTGCTCTACCAAAGGAGCCAATGCTCATTGTAGGTGCCAAGAGATAAGAAACAGATGCTGCTTGGAATGAGCCATTACTTTCATAATGATTATTTATAAAATAAATGTATATAAAATAAACAGCCTGATTAACAATTCACTCATTTAAGTCTTAAGATGGTATCTTAACACATGGATCGTACAACGGAAACGAATTTTCAAAGAATGATACTTTAATTCCGAAGCGGTTTCGTTTTTGGTTAAATTATTTTTATAAAATTTTTCAATTTCTTTAATTCAAAATATGGTGGCTTCAAAACCCACATTGTCAACCACAGACATTATTTCATATACAATAATTTATGTTGCAATTTTAGATTAGCTAGAGCCTTGGAAATTCTTTTTAGCAAAATTTAATGATTGTCTCAATATGATATTTTGTACTATGTAGGCACTATAATTTGCATTATCTTATTTTCAAAAACATAAAATAACCTATATTACTATATATTAACCTATATATTACTATATATTAACTCCTAGAGTTTAACTTACTAAAAATATATTTAATTTTCACTTTCGACTAAAGCACTTTTTAATACAAATTTATAAATTTTATTAAAAAAAATCGAGATAAGATTATCGGAAATTAATATTATAAAAAATTATAATAATTGATAAAATATAATTTGAGCGACTAAAATAGTTCTTGTCTAACTAAAGAATTTTTAAATTTGATAAAAATTGATTATATTTCAAAGTTTATTTTAAAATAATAGAAAAATAAAATTTTATTACAATCAAAATTTCAATTTGTATAATTGATCCTTTATCAAAAAATTTCAAACTTAAAAAAGGGAAATTATAAATATAAAATATTGCAGGTCCTTTTATTTTGATATAAAGTCTTATAATTCCACTAAAGTTTAACATAATTTAATTTTATAAAATTAAATATTTACCGGTAATGAATTTGGTATTTAAAATAGTTAAAATTTACTGTATGCGTTAATTAATAATATCTTTATTTTCGAAAATTCCGATATGTTATATAAAATTTTTTGTGTATCGATAAAATAAAAGCAGTTGAATGTAAAATTTTATTAAATTTCTTACTGTGGTATACTTAATATTTTATTAAAAAAAAAAACAATTAAAATATTGTTTTCTTCCTCTTTATATGCATGATTCATTTTTATATCCCATAATTTTTTATTAGCACCCTATCAATATTATACTTGGTAAAATTTATAAACGAATTCAAATATAAATTTATATTTTTCACTTGCAAAATAAAGTCCCTTTTTATGAGATTATCGCAAACCAAATTTCACATTATCGATCAGTGACATTTATTACAAGCTATTTATTCCATAGCTCTTTTTTATTTATTAATTGAAATACTGAATTAAGATTTAAATATTCGTATCATTCTTTACATAATTATTTTGATTTTAACATTAGAAGAGTGAACATTTATTTTATCTACGATGAAATGAATTGTAAAAATGAATATGTTTTATTTTAGTCGTTTCATTTTGAATAAAAATGGTTTTCATATCACTGAGTTCTACGAAAAAACAAATATTTCTAGTTTTTATGTAGTCCTTGGACATAATTGCTTAAATACGTAGCTTTATTTTTCTTAAATTGCATACTCAAGGTCATTAAGTCTCTAACTGTACAAATGTTTTCTCATCATAATTTTAGTGTTTAGATCAATAGTTTTATAATGATTTTTTTATGGATTTGGAAATTTAATTGGCTAATATATAGCCTATCCTTATTTCTAATAAATAGAATTTATGATACTTCTTTTAAAAATTTGAATTAAAAGTATGTTTTTAATTTTATTGGTTGTCTTTGATGGGTAGGGCTGGCGGGGGGCGGGAGCTCATAACGAGATTACGTGATTGAATGATCTTTGAAACGATGCTTAATCACGCACACATATATTTTATCATATATCCTCGACTTCAGCACGAAAACCTTTCATGTTCATAATATAAGCAGTAAAATTCTTAATATTAAATTTGTAACTAGATGTATTTTTAACAACCTATAACAGGTTGTTAAACTCTATTACGTTAAGTGGCGAAATCACTGCAAATTAAAATGTCATTTAATAATAATAGTTAAAATATTTAGATAAATAGTATATAAATTGACGATCTAATACTATTAGCATTAAAATTAGACTTTAATAATCGTAACTGTATATCCAAGTAATTGATTTTACAAGAAGTTTGAAATATTTAACTTGTAGTACAGTCGTTACTTCTGAATTAAGTAACTAATTAATTAAATTAATTGAATCAGATTATAACTTATTGATTCATTTTACATTTTTTTTTTAATTAAATAAGATTAGATTGGTAATTTTATTAAAATTAATTTTGTTATATTTAAATTATATTCAATGTATCAAAGAAACATATAACTAGAATAATATGTAAAATTTAAAAAAGTAATACCTTTTTACTTCAATTATTGTTGACAAATAGCTATTGGTAATGATACTATATATTATTTAATGTATCAAAGAAAATATTATTATATATATAATTAAAATTTAATTAATTAAAATTTAAATACAAATATAGACTAGATATAATACTAGATATAATTAGATATAAATAAATATAAATATTGATGTATATTTTTATTGAACAATTATTTACAAAGACATAGGGCTGCTAACAGTATGAATATTATTTCAGATTTAAACTCAAGATTCTGAAAAAATAATTCTAATATAATATATTACATATATGCAATTATGTGCAATAAGAAAATATTCTTTTTCTATTATTGGGTATAAAGTGATAACTCCATTTATTTGTCTTCAACCAGCAAATAAGGGTTACATATAATAGTTATGAAACTAGAATTCTACAGTTGCATGAATTTAACTTATTAAAGAAATTTAAATTGTATCGGATTTATTTATTGAAGTTTTCTACAATAAATATTCTTTATTAACTATTTAAAAAATAAAACTCCAATTTACAATTAATAAAAACAGTAAAAATTAAGAAATAGCTAAAAAATTAAAATATAAAGTATATCCTTTTTTTAAGAGTTATGACGTATATCAAAGACAACTTTTTATTAATCACTCATAAATTAAAATGCCACATATTACTTTTAAATATATTTTTATGAATTTCGATTTGAAACTACATATCGCAATACGAATTGCAGCATTGTTTTATAAATATTAATAAGTACGTGTCTGCACGTAATTTTATTTACAATTTATATTTTGCAACTACCAACTGCATCATTATTATATATTAATAAGTACATAGCTTTGTTATTAAATGTGATATAACATATGCAATAAATCTTCTTAAATATCACAATATAAAAATGCATATTACTACATCAAACAGAATATAATCAGCATCGATGTCACAATTGGAAGTAAAGATTATAAGTTTTATTGTGCAATTATAGGCAAATACACGATATTAATGATAAAACTGTAGATGAATGGTGCATAATTGCAACTCCAAAAATGCTCGTTAAGCCAATGCTTCGCGAGTACACCTCTGGGACAGCTTCTGCAAATTTTGCGAATATTCGAAGGAAACTTGTACTCCTAGCTTTTCTGTGACAGCGATTTTAATGTCTTTCTCGCTCTCTTGGCGCGTGAATAATTATTGTCACGCGGTTGGCATGAAGACTTAGAAATAGATCATGACGCTCGTTTATCTTTGCAAATGGCTTTGAATTAAATTGATTTCTTTATCAATTTAAAGACTGAGTCAGATTTTTAATACAACGATTTGTATAAGTGATCAATAAATTATACAACCGGTCTTCCGTGATTATTACTAAATAGTGTATCCTTTATCCCTATACGTTCATTCAAAACAAACCAATGATATCGAAAGCCATTGTTTATCGTTTCAAATCCTGCAAAGAGCAGATTGTGGAGCATACATAGACCAACTATCAATAATGTGGTAATTACTAAAATTTAAAGGATTAGAAGATAAGATATGTAAAGATTGTTACTTTATTGATTGCTTTCTTACTAGTAAAAACGTAATTATATTTTAAATAAAATAGAGTACAGTGTCGATATAAATTCGTTGAATAAATCCATTTAACTAAATTTCAACAATCTTTATAAAGCAGTTTGTAGTTATAAACATATTCAGAAAATTCTAAAAATACTTTTAAGTATTTGTATCTCAATTTATCTACATAAATATCAGTATTATCGTAAAACTATGTAACAGTAATAAAACTTAGTTGAAATTGCATTACCAAAGTAAAAATGTGAACTAGTTTACCAAGGATTAATATTGTTAACTATAAAAAATAATGGAGAAAAAACAAATCATCAAATGTTAGTATAAAATTAAAATGATTCTCAAGACATAAGAAAAGTAAATTAAATCGTATCGCACATTATGGGTAAATATAAATCTACAATAAAATGTATGGAGCCCTTGAAATTATAGTTCTATTCATTGAAATTTTGAGAAAGCATTAAAAACCAATAACCGACAAAAACAGGAATAAAAGCAAATTAAGCGAATGTATTTTAGACCATACGTATAGCGTGAGAAACGCAATGTTGATTTTACAGGTTTTGACTTAGTTCCAACCACGCCTCTTTTATTAAATTCTTATATTTTGCAACGTTTGTATGGCTTCCTAGCAATGTATTCATCTTAATTTCAACCACAGATTAATGAAAGAAGGGTGGATGTCTTTGCATAAACTGTGATTATTGTTTGTTACATTTATGTACTTAAATCCAACTGTTTTGGTTATTTTCCTTGGAATGAAAGGAAAAAGGTTTAATTTTTTTCTTTTGTTTTATCGATACGCGCACACAGATTAAATTTTTTAAAATGCCACGTCAATAATTATTTTTATTAGTTAATTTTTGTATAATCCAAAATTAATTTTATCATGAATAATAATATTTAATTATTGGAAATTTTTATATATCAATTCAATTTCGAATATAAAATTTCAATACAACAACGTAAATAATACGTAAATATACAAATAAATTTAATGTTAATAAAAAAATTATTCAGTTGCATTTCAATTATTGCATTATATTCACTTATTTAAACAAAATTATTTAGACAAATGAGTGCTTTATTATTTTAAAACTGTATTTGTATTAAATTTTGAGTTATAATTCATTATAATATTTGTATATTAACAATGTAAATAACTGTATCTGCAATTATATTATTATTGAATTGAATATAATAAAATTTAGTTATTTTTTACCTGAATATTAACAAGAGTTTTGGGGCTTATTCTTGGACATATTAAATAATAGAATTTTTCCACTTTTGTTTTTATAGAACTGCTATAAAAAGAAAAATGAAAATAAAAATTCAGCTTTATTATACTAAATTACAATCAATTGTGAAAAATCAGAGTGCATTTTAAATGTGTATCAAAGCCGTCAGCTGATTTACTTAATATATATATATATATATAAGTAAATATCAGAAATAATTTTATATTAGTTGAAAGTTATAGTGATTAACAAAAGAAATTTATTGGAATATGGTAAATCTCATGGCAACATTTATTATTAATTTTTACTTTGCTTTTATAAATAAGCAAGAACTAACTTTATAGATATATTAAAGAACTTTATTTAATTTTATTTAAAAACATTCTCATTTCCAAAATAAATGTAGAATTAAAATCTTTTTGATACATTTATTTATCATATAAATATAAATATAATTAAATCATAAGAATTTTAGTTTGTTCTTTTACACTCTAACTCATTGTTTAAGTTGAATTTTATCCTTTTCTTTTAAATATATGTACATATTTCTGTTAGATGATTTTACAAAAAAATACAAAAAAAAAAATAAAGAAGAGTTACTAAAAAATCTTCGAAGACATAGTATAAAATTAGTGTATGCAATTTATGAATTTCTGAATGCATTTCAATATTCATGTAAACATTCGACTTAAAATTTGCTTTCATCTTCAAGCAGATATATAATTAATAAATATATTGAAAAATCTTTTTGAATAACTAATTGCATAACTAATTGCAAAGCAAAATAAACCTTTTGAATTTGAAAAAGTAATCAACGTTAAATACAAGTAAATTCAAATGAGCTTAGCATTGCGAGAAAAATATATTCCGCATAATTTTTACATGAAAACTTTGCCTATAAATTATTTAGATTATAGTATGGTTCTGCATGATAAAATAATGAAAATATAAAAAGGAGACTAAGTTAGAAAATTTATTTTAACGGAAACAGATGTTTATTAAAAATGATCTGACTTATTCTACAAAAAATCGACTACACCCTTAAAACTGGAATTTTAATTAAAAATACAGTATTAAAATTAATAGTATAAATAGAAAAATGGATCTTCTGTATCTGTTATTTTTTAATTACAAACAACCAGTTTAATACACTAGTTTCAAACATAAATAAAATTAAAAAAATTTTTCTTATTATAGGACTATTTTAAAAAATATCTGTAGTGCATAAGTGTGTAGGGAATACTTTAAAACAGTCTTAAATTACCTTATGTACCTTTACGTATATAATCTAAAAATCGACAATTCCCATGTGTCATATTTATAATAATAGCGTGACGGATATCTAGATAACGACGAAACATATTTATGGCTATCAGATCGCAGATCTAATATTATACAGCGAGAAGGTACGTCTTGAAAGAGCCTGTACACAATAAATCTATCTTCTAAAAGAAATAATGCAATTTACATTTTTCATATTTCTATTTCATAAAAGAATATCGCGATATTTTAAATTTTATTCTGTGTTTCGGAAAGAGAACAAAATGTAATTTAATTGCTAATCTAAATATTTGAGATAGGAAATCATATAGAAATTAAAATAAAAAACACAACAATGATCTTATTTCGTAAATAATTTGGTAGTGATTCAATATAATACGATACGAATAAATATATTTATTTTATTTCATGATCTCTTAACTCATACAAAATGTATCTGCTTTATGTAAATCATTGACATATACATTAATAATTATTTGAGTTAAGATTAATAGCAGATTTATTTCAAACATTTATGAAAAGTTTATTCTTAAATGCTTTACAGATCGTGCAATTAAAATAGGTTCCCAAGTGCAAAATAGTTATATTTTCATAAATATTCACTGATTCTTATATATATATAATGTAAAAATTAAAAGTGATTATTAACAATATGTTATTAAAATGTAACGTAAAATTTTATTAATAGATTACATAATACTAATTTCTATTACTTTAAACCAAATGATTTTTACGTTATTATAGATTAAATATTAGCATAAACTAGTCTGAAGATTTTTTTCTACATTTTTTTTTATCTAAACAATCAAAATACTAATCGCCAATAAAGAACTTATATGTAGTAGTTAGTATATATGTGTGATGTTTACATTTCGTATAAATTTATTTGCAAAAAAAAGAAATTAGCACAGACATATTTACTACGACACCGATTTTATAATTCGTGCAAACATCTGTTATCGATATCCTATCATTTAAAAGTAAAATATAAGTTCCAAGTTTTAGCACTCCTGTAAATTCATAGTGATAGAGCTTGATCCCCTTGCGTCTACTTAATCTGCTAGTGTTCGAGAATCCAATAGAATCTCGAAAGTCACTAAATAATATTGTTTCTTTTGACATTTGTTTAGAATACTTTTTATATTTATGATTGCCAGATGTCTCCGAAAAGCCAACGAAGTCTCGTAACATAAAACATAACACCACACCAAGCGCCGTAAGATTCCACGTTACGCTTAAATATTGCGCTCGCGCGTAAATATGCAACTCAACACATTTTGTAAATTCACTTAAAGCTATCTCGGTATTCAATTCATAGCTGAATGTTAATATAGTTCAAGATTTATAATTTGAAATTAAAGACAGCATTATATATGAATACATTTAAATAAACACCGTTTTACACTATTACACACGTTGTCTTCGCCTTTATTTTATTCTACCCTGCTATCTCTCTACCTCCGCTATCCGCCTCTCCCTCACACCACCTGGGAGAGCGTTTTCTTAGGTTTATTTTCCGAACAGGTAGCATTATAAAATGATATCTACGAATTTAATAATCCGTCCTACCCACACACTTGGAATCACGAGCCATTCTACCTTTACTAAAGAAATGACATGGAAAACCTTGCTTGTCCTTTATTGACAAAAATTAGCTAAAGTCAACAGAGCATCCATTTCACTATCTACATTCAAGCTACCGTCCAAACTATTAAAATTATGTATTTATTTCTCCCATCAAAGTCCATTGTCACTTGCGCATCTTCGTTATCGAGGCTGCGCCCAGGGCTCGCGTGCGGCAATTTGTCCAAGAGGTTTTAATCGAGGTACTGGTGGAGGGACTGGAGGAATGTAGAACAAATGCATGGGGCTCCATACGCGTGGTAGTTAGCGATGGTAATGTGGTGGTGGTAGTGCCAGGCGCCGCACCCAGCAACATTTAATTTGTACCAAAGGAGAAGAGCGAATAACCCCAGAGTAAATCTATACTTCTTAAGGCACGCACTGTCGAAGCTCTTTTGATTTCACGTGCTTCTTGTTAGCTTTGGATTGGCGGGTCGTTGATTACTTTGATCGAGGGAGATTTTAGTTAAACTACATTTTCATTTATTATCTAAGTTCAATTAATAATTATCGAAAGGGAACCATATCCTTTTTGTCATATGAAGCTGAATTAGAAACATATGTGGCAATTTATTCTGAATTATTGCTGCAATCGTCATTATCATTAATGTAATTACAAAGTGTTAAGCAACTAAAAATAAAAATAATATTTTTAACAGAGTAGTGGCCAAAATTCCAGACAAATTTGTCACCGACATGTTAAGATGACCAATGTTTTTATAATTGGCCAGGAACCGAGTGTTTATTAAATAGAAAAATATAATATATGAAGTTAGCTAAAAAGTAATTACAAATTCCGTAATCCTTATTAATAGGCAATGTAATTTGTAATTAATTAATAATTACACTCTAAATTTGTTAATGTCCTGGATATAAATAAACAATGTCCCTAATATGCCAACGCATCTTGAGTAAAATGTCCATAATCCAGGCGTCATCGATTATTTCACCACAAGGTTAGGGTAAGGCTTCCTTCAACTTCTTAAGTTTTAAAGTAGATGAAATATAATCTCATAATTTGATGAAAGGTTGTCAATAGGTGGAATAGTTTTTTGATAGAATGAGATGGAATCATCTTTCGTAAAATTTACCAGAAATCTTGGAAATTGGGATATTACGATAACGTATAGCTGTTTATGAGTCGCACCGATTCTGATAAGTAAGATTACGATATCCGATTATTTTAAATTTTATTTGGTGATATTTTGTATATAAAAACAGTGTAGAATTATTATGATATAAGTAATCGTGTGAAATATAATAATACATCTCGTACAGTGATATTTTATTGATATTGTGTAAAGAATAAGTTTTATGTGTATATTAGGAAATTTTTTAAGTAGATTACAAAATCAATGGAAAAATGCTTAACATGCTATCGACTTTACTCTAGTGTACTATTTTTTGCATGTATAATGTCACACATTAATAATACTGTGTTTTTGTACTATCTTATATCAAAGTACAATTATATTTTGCCATTTTTAACTCCGTCCTGGTGCGCAAGAAATATTTAACGAATATATGTGAAATTTATCATAAACAAATTTATTTGATAAATTGTTAATTATATAAAACAATTATTATACTTGTATGAAGAGATAAAATGATCAATTATTTAAATGTTTGAAAATATTTTTTTCAATATATATTATAATGTTTAATACCAATGTCATAATTGTATTAAAAACTACACAAACTTTCAAATAACAAAGACGATATATACATACTACTTTAATTAACAATTCTATACAAGTAACTAGCTAAACAATATAATCAAATATTTATAATATATTTAGAAATCTAGGATATTAAATTATTTTTCTATTTGCTGTATATTTTTGTTTTATTCTTTCTCTATATAACTGAACTAAATTTATTTTAGACATTAATAGTTTACGCACCAGATCAAATGTGCGCAGACGAAGTCAAATAAAACTTGTAGAGCAGCATAAACGGGGTCGGATATGTGGGAAAAGCTTGCATTGACTTAATAAATTGAAATCTCAATCGCACATTTGGTTTATTAATATCAAATTTCATGTACATTTTTTGCTTTGTATTTCAAATTATATCGTATTTTCTTATGTTTATTTATTAAAAA
>JAPYYT010001766.1:0-23508 GCA_030522565.1 Ceratosolen corneri
AACCCCAACCCCCACCCCTCGCCGCCGCTGCCCCTCGTCTTTCTCGAAAGGCGAAGGCCTCATACGCGCGCGACTACGGAGCAGAGCGAATGAGCGGGAGAAGGAAAGAGGAACGTACTACTCGCTCGCTCTCTCTCTCTCTCTCTCTCTCTCTCTCTCTCTCTCTCTCTCGGACGCCAGAGACAGAGAAGTAGAGAAGAGAAGTCCGGTTATCCGCTACTTCGGTCCACGAGTGGCCTGCCGAGAACGACGAGGACGGAGAGATGACGAGGGAAAGAGAAATGGATAAACATGAATGCATATATGCTTAAGGGGCCTTTATAATGTTTATGGCGCGCCCGCGCGCCTCTTTTTAACCAAGATTTCGCTTCTCTGCCAGCCAAATTACTTCAAACTGTATCTTTCTTTCGCTCTCCCCTCCCGCCGCCCCTCCTCTCACACTCACTGTCGACCATGTTTTCTTTGTAAAAATCTGTCTTCCTAGTTCAGGTACAAGCCGCATTTAAGAGCATTTTGTCTCGAGATTAGCCAACTTGGATCTGCCGACCTCGCTCAATGTGCTCTCTACGTTCCGCAAATGTTGGAAAAGAAACATAAAAGAGATTTAATTGGGAGGATCGGTCTGAAATTTGTCAATTCCAAAGCTTTGGCTCGGTTGTTTTACGTACATTGCAAACACGGTACACTCGTTACAAATGTAAAGACTAAGAACTTACACCCAATCAACGGCTCTGGAGTAATCTATATGTATCCGCCAACTACATATGCTCTTTCAAGGATTAAAGTAAATAATTGACAACGTAACCGATGAGTGTACGTATCTACATTGACACTCGAATTATTTCAATACTAGATGATAAAACCATACCGAAGATTCATGGATCCAGCGAATGATTTAAACGCACCTTTTTCGTTCCTCGTCACCTCATAAATAGAAGGCTTGAACGCGAAGAAAATTATAATTTAAAACATAAATTACGATTACTTGATTTTACAAAAGAAATGAAATAAAGAAGAAAAGCAGAGAATCAAAATTACAGCGAGAAAGCACTCGAGATTAGATTTAAATAGAACAAAAGTTGAGAATAACTGAATACACGGCGGTAAAGCTGCAGATCAAAGAAGAAAAATGAATGAAGCGATGCACTATTCACTTTCCATGTAGGCGTTTCGTTCCGAATTCACCTGAATTTGATTCATCGTCCAGCCTAGGTTATGGCTAGGCGCACTCGATGTTCCTAACTTTACAAAACTTAGGTGTTGTTAATTATTAGTATTTGTAACAGCCAATGTAAGCTTTGTCCAGCTACAAATTTTTGACCAACTTATTGATCGCAAGTGTAGTGGACGCAATCACCAACACATCTGCGGCTATAATTTAATACACTGATTATTTTATCGATTAAGTATTAAGATATATAAAATTGCAGCATACAATTTCATTCTCTTGTTAGCAATATTTTTCATCAAACTCATTATTTAAACGTCGACAATTTTAACGAAATATTCCAAGATACGTGGTTGGCTAAGGTATGAAATTCATCGAACCTATTCCATTAAAAGGAATGTACGGTACTTATCCTGAAATTTATTTTTTAAGAACACCAATTAGATTATTATTCTAACATCTGTAAAATGAAAGTGGTATGTCCATTTATATGAATCTTATTCTAACGTTATAATTTAAATGCATGAGAATACAATGTAGTAACGGAATTTAAAATTAAAATAATATACACTTTTATAAATTTTAAACAATTTATCTGCATGTAGCCCGTCGATTGCAAATATATAGTAATTTAGCATCAGCGAGTGTCCAACATACTTAAGATAATACTTTTTATTTTAAAAGATTTATTTGTGAAATTGTTATTATCAAAAATATTCATAAAAATATGTAAAAACTTTGAAGCTGAGAGTATTGTGAATATAAATAAAAAAACAGCGATTGAAACAGAAATGGAGAGACATCTATATATAGATATATCATTACTGCAGAGAGAGAGAGAGAGAGAGAGAGAGAGAGAGTACAGTAGCGTAAAGATGCACATATGTGCGTGCACCTACACATTTATAGGATCAGCAAAGTGAATATGAGTTGAAAAATGGAAAAAAAATATATATAGTGCGCGCGTGTCTGGGCTGTGAGGAGTGGGGTGGGGGGGTGGGGGGAGGCTAATAGAGAATAAAATTGACAGGTAAAGAGAGAAGTAAATGGAAAAAGAATGAGATAAAAAATACAGTATGGCAATTGTATATTCCTAAGACACAGTGCATGATATTTCTCGGGATGGAGGTGACCGTCAAATGTCGACGAGGACGACGAGGACGACGACAGTTGCGTTAAAGAAGCGATCAACAATAACAGAAAACTTGGTCGCCTGGCCCACCAGTTGTACGGGGAAACACCAGAACAGACACAATAACACTAGTGCACACGCATACGCGCGCACACAGCGCAGGTAGAGAGCGGAGACGGAGGAATACAAAACCAATGCTGCAGTACATCGTCTGCAGGGCCGTAGCTACTGGAGGATGGGGCACCGGGTATTTCCATCTTCTCTTTTAAGGTTTTTATGGCTGAGGCAGGATTGTCTAATTGGTCTTGTTTTTAAAAATAATTTAATCTAGCAACAACAATTGTTGTGGCATGTCATTGGGGAAGATTGCAAAGATGTATAGGACGAAAATTAACGGTATTAACTTTTTTCAAGTGTATACTTAATAATAATATAATGCAATACATTAGGAATTAAACTTAAAGTACATATTAAAATGTCGATTTGTTCGTGAAAATTATTTATATTTTTCTTTTTTATTTCCAACATTCGTTTGCACTTGTAATTTAATATAAATAATATTTTCCGCCCAATATCTAAAGTAACATCAAAAGATAATTTAAAATATCGCACAGCAGATACTTCGAGGTATTATTCCGACATCGTGTACCGTATGAATTTAATTATGTATTAACATGAAATTTAATAAATAATTGTATTTTGTTCCTTAACTTATTTTACATTAGCCTTTAATAACGAGAGTAGTCTTTTACACGCATACACGTCGATTTAAAATTTAATCATATACTATAATAAATCATTTAACAATCATTTATCTCGTTGTTAATATATATATGCATAAATATTAAAAGCTTATTAAGTAATTGTTTAAACGTTTCGACTTTAAATGTATTCTTTTGCTAAGCACCTCACTGTTATACACTTTTCTATGTATTAGAGGTACAAGACACAAATATAACTTTGAATAACACAACTATGTATTACAGCAGTAATACGTATGCTGTTTTGGCTGACTAATGAGCTTGCAAATGATTTTCGACTTTGAAGACGATGCTTCTGGAAAGAAAACCGTTGATTCTTATTCTTTGATTTGGCTACTTCAAACAGTAATTAGTATGCAAGGATTATCTTTTTTATTTAATAAATTTCCACTAGCTTTACTTATTTCGGATAAGTGATTTTGTACACGAAGAAATCCATTGTAATGCAACTTTGTTTATAATTATAGTGATAATGAGTTCACATTGTATGGCTATTATAAAATTATTTTCAACGATTTTTAATCCTCTTCATACACCACTCAGTCGAGATTATTATTTAAATAAATAAAAAATAAGAAAGCTTATAAATAAATGATAATCGCGTTAATTCATGGGGAATTATAATACATTTATCGAATAATAGAATGCAATTTAAACTCCTAAGTGTGCTTCTTTTCGGCATTGTTTTGCAATAAATTATATTTAAATGAAATAAGCAGTGAAGCAGAGTGAAGCCCAAACTTACAACATTGAAAAGAATAAAATAACAATTTGAACGATACAACGGCCGTGAATTGCACACTTCGGATATTGTTGTGTAATTTACATTCATGTAAAAATATGAATATGTCAGAGGCATTGGTTCATTATTTGACGATAAATTTGGAATGAAATGATTTTCAATAAACATATGTGTTTACTAATAGTCAGTGCTGACGATTATTTACAAATATCTTGCGTAAAATCATCGTAATCATTAGATTATCTACCGTTAAAAGTTTTGATTACAGGCGCACGAAGCTCGATCAAATCAGTCTTCTTTCAGTCAATGAAATATGAATAACTACATTCAGCCGGCCAATCGACAAATCAAGTATTCACGCACTTCATAAAAACATTTATCGTTTATTCATTCGTCGATAGAAATGAAAAACAAAATCGAGAAGAGCAGGAAACGAGAGGAAGAAATCAAAGAGTAGTAAACAAATGTGGAGTGGGAGTAACAACGAGCGAGAGGAGAATAAGGAGCGTGAAGTTTTTAATGATCGCGATAGTCGGTGAGAGAAGGAAGGAATTTGTGAGGGAAAGAGAGCGAAATAGACGATAGTGATCGAGGAATTTATTGCTTTTTACAGACAAAAAGCAGTTATCGTCTGGTTTTTTGGGAGCCGTTGGACTTGGAAGAGGCGTCATTCAGAAAATACCAGGAGCAACGTCACGACGATCGTTCATATTATCTGCGCCACTTTGCTCTTCTCAATGTTCTCTGACATTTTCTAATATTCTCGCCAAAATTAAGGAAACGTGAGTTGCTTTATAGGAGGGAACGCGATCTGCGAGCGATGGCAGTGAAATTTAAAGCTTTATTTTTTGTCTCGAATGCTATCTATTTGTTACGTAGCGTATGGCGTGACTTTTCTAAACACATTTCGAGTAAACAAATTCATTAGCGATAAAAGCAGACGACGTAAATATAAATTTGTCATTTTGCCTCGTTTTCGTATACGTACAACACAATACATACTCTCTCATTTTCTTTGACCCATATATAAGATTACTTCCGCCGAATTGAGATTCATAAAGTAATGCCGACAATTTGGAAATAATAATAAAAGTACATCTATCCATGACTCGTAAGATATTTTATTTCAAATGGAAGTGTTAACGAAAAACTAGTCAGGTTTTATGCTTATTAGTAGGTTTCATACGGTAAAATGCGGTACTTGGCGAATAAAAATCTGCACATTTGTATGGAGTTACAAATTGTAACTTGTTATAATAAGAGTTTTTGTCCATTCTCGGGCTACTCATACATGTAATTTATTTGTTTTTTTTGTATTCTGTAAAATTTATATTGTGTAGGCTATATTTGGTTTATAATATTATATTATCTTTAAAGCGACGTGCAATGTAATGGCCTTTAAACTCAATAATTCTAATTTGATTTATAAAATTAATATATCCAATATAATTAATATATCCCTCTATTTATAAATATTTAACAGCCAATCAAAACGACTTTATATATCGTGAATTTTCATAATTGTCGTTTCTTTTATTGATTTTAATGGGGATGAAAATAAATAAGAATAAATAGTAAATTAATGAATATATATCCTAAAAGTAATTACATGAACAGTATGATGGAAAGCCAACCAAGATAAACTAATATTCAATATTTGTCGAACAACACCTGTTTTTGTCTATTAACTACTCAACAGCAATAAGATGTCATGCATGATGTGATGGTCCCATATGGTATTTCGGTTTTTTCTGGTTTTCCCATACGTTGATAACCGTGTCTATGTTGTCTATGTTTATTCCGTATCCCACTGTTCCGGTGCATGTACATTAGGTTCGAGAAATGCGGAACAATATTATTGCAAGCAGAACGATGACGCATGTAATTTATATTGTACTGGAAATAGGAAAGAATGCTACTTAAAATGCAACAGCTTCGAAGTTTTAAACTTTATGAGACTATGAGTATTATGTAAGTTCAAAGATCGATGAGTTTTTAGATGAATTATTTAGTTACGAAAATATTGATGACAGCAAAAATATTTTAGCCTTAGAATAATGTGAATTAAATGAATCGTGATTCCATTCAAATTAATACTATAACCACTCGGCCTGTTGATTCGTGCAAATGAAAAAAAAACGATTAATTACAATTTTATATTTATATAAAAAATAAATATCATGTACATTCAAAGTGAAATGGAACATAATGTATTTAGTTGCTTGAACACAAACTGATTTCACATAATAAATCAAGAATCACTGAATATAAGGCAAAGGTATGAAATTGATATTAATTGCATAAAGCATTTTAATGAGCGTATTTTCCAGCGGCAAGAAATATCCTTTAAAGTGTACTAAGGTGTATTTAATTAGGCACACATCAAGTTTGTTTATGTATTCTGCTCGCTTGAAATGCGTGCCTTTACTTGTGCACGAAGTGCAATACGACAATTGGACGTAAGAAGCAAACAAGAATTTTTAAGAACAGGTATGAAAGAGCAGATCAGTAAAGGAGCGTATGTGTAACGGAAGGACATGCAACACCGGATATCCTCCAGACAGCGACAACTCAGGACAACTCAGGAGCGCAGGCAAGTTCTGTTCTGTTTCCCAGCCTCTCTCTCTCTCTCTCTCTCTCACTCACTCACTCCGCTTGTCGTAGCCGAAAATCGAATAGATATTAATGGGGATGGGATTAATGAGGAGAGCTGCTTTCCATTTTTATGTAAACGCTCGATGCACGGTTAAGTAGTGAATTTGAATAAAAATTGAATAAAATTGCCAATTTATTAATTTAGATATAATAATATTAAGCGTGGCATTGGATGAAATTAAATATGTTCATTCGTACGTATTTAATGCGACACTAAAGCAATTAGACATAACAATTATCCACAATTAACGGAAAAATACATTGCTTGCGTATATCCTAAATAATCGATGCAAGTCCGATTCTCTATTAACTGGCAAATTACTTAAATAATGCAACGATAAAGTCATATCAAAGAAAATCTAAGCAACAAAACATATTGTTATTCCATAAAAGTTATGGGCCGACGTGAGGTAGGCATACGCATATAAACTATTATTTGGCTTTTTATATGGAAAATCAGCGGCGAAAGCGTCCCAACATAAAGCAGAAATAATATAAAATTGGAAGACGACGACGACGACGACGAAACAGAAAAGGAGGTGGAGTTGGAGGAGAAGGAGGAGAGAACGGAATCGATAAACGCGCAGCAGATGGTTAGTAAATCAATGAGAAAACTTATCCCGGGGCAAATTCGGTAGTGTAAACATAAAAGTGAAGTTGCTCTAATCGAAGTGATTACGATTGTAGTGGTTCGAGGGTGGGTCGCTTGATCTTTCCTTGCTGGCTGGTAATCGCCAACCACTGCCTCTGCCTGTGCATGCACCACTTGGCCAACGATCGCAACTCACGGCGATTTACTCTACACTGCGAAATATACGAGTATTACACATTTGTCTAGGTATTCGGACGCGCGCGCGCCCGAGTGGACGCATTTACGTATGTGTTTAAGTACGCAGGCTCGAGGGAGTCTCGAGGAGCTTAACTTATTTCTGCCACCGTAAAAGTGATTGCGCGCGCGCGCGCGCGCACCTCCCAGGTAGATCGTATGCCGCTGTTCTATTTCGTGGAAGCAACCGTCTACGCTTCGCTCCTTCCGACTCCCGGGCGAATTACGCCTGCCGCTCCGGCGAAAAGCAGTTTCGTCGCGCGCCTGTCCACCGCACCCCTCAGAGAACTCAAAAAAAAAAATGAAAGAAAGAGCGACCTAAATTGGCGCACCGCCCGACTGGGGGCTGCCTGCATTTTTCCTCGAACTTGGCCAATGGGATCGATCGAACCGAGACGATTCAGCGGATAGAGGCCGTCCGGCTGCGATCATGAATGGCGAGGATGCGCAAAAATTGCCTCCAGCGGCTCTCGCAATGGCATGGCCGGGGCGGCAGCAGCTGCGCCCCTCACTTTTCCAGGACGAGCTTCCAGGCCGTTTAACGACCATTCGGCCCCTCGCCTCAGCTACAGACTCAACACCCTGCCACGCCGCCGCCGCCACCGCCGCCGCCGCCCCGGCCTCCGCCGCCCTGAACCGCACGAAACTCGTCATTCGTTTTTTGTCCTTGTGGGTCGTGTATTGTGTGTGCCGATGACGCGACGCATTCCGTTCGTTTTTTCCCTTTGAATTACAAGCGTTTGTTTCCACTGGTTTGTGCTCGGCGGGCGGGTGGCGGGTGGCAGGTTGGCCGCGGCGGCGGTGGTGGGAGGGGGGGAGCCGCGCGTGGGAGGGGCAGCCGGGAGGAGAAGGAGCGCTTCGCTAGAGCTATTTTTCCCGCGTGCGCACATTCGAGGTACGCGCTGGTCGCTTTATCAATGAAATGCTGGCCGCTTGCTTGTGTGACATCATGTGTTTACGATACTCTTGCTTCTCTCTTTCTTTCGTTTTCCCTCCCCGTCGGACTCGCGCGCTTAGATGCCGCCGTCGAGAGCGGCGACGCCTGCCTCAACCACGCTCCACACATGCCTCCATATTCTTATTACACGAGTACAAGCATCTCACATTATAACGCCTTCCCGCATATCCAATCGTTCTCTCCCTCCCTCTCTCCTTCCCCCTATTTCTCTATTTCTCACCCGCCGCCAGCTATGCTCGTACAACTCAGGTGTGTGTCAATAGCTCGGCAGCCGGTTCGCACGCGCTTATGTGTACATGATCGTGCATTCACTTCTCTGTCTCTTGCCACTCCAAGACAAATGCGAAATTTCATTTCTCATTTGACCGCTGATTTGCCTTTGCTTCGCTTTTTCGAACATTACGACGACACTCGTCCTTATTAGGGACATTGAATCTCAAACTTCTTAGAACGCCAGCTTAATATTGATTAGCTACCTTTCTTTGTTCATGATTATTATTTATAAATTGTTTATGTAAGTACGACTATTCGAAACAGTCATTTACTTATTTCGCCTCGTTTTCTTTCTTCAAGCTAATTCTCCGAGATTCTCCGAGCAATTACTTTTAATCGCTCGCTATATTTAAGTAATCATCGAAACATCAATTCAATATAAAAATATAAAAAGCAAATTCTTTGCGAAAAACTTAAAGTCACAAATGACGGTAATTTTAATAAAATTATAATGACTGCGATTAGATAATGTAGACAATGCTTGTTAAATTTGTACTTAAAGTTTTATTGCAATACGGGAGCGAGATTCAGATTAAGAGCGTAAATATAATATGCCTAGGAAGCCGCGCATATGTAATTAAAAGAATATTTATAATCCATTTGGTTTCTGCCTACAATCATAAAATTTCTTGGATTCTTAATAACCGAGTTCTAAATCTCGAAATTATTCTCATCGGCTGAAAAATGCTCACCAACAAAATTACATTGCAATTTCAATTGGATTTTACGAGCATTTATTAGGTAATGCATTTGCTTAATATTGGTGGGAGAATTATTTGTTGTTGTAGCGTGAAGACGGTGTCTATACGTCACGACCTCATTATTAATCGAAGCCCTTGATGTGTTATTAACCGTTTGTCAGCTTACATAACCGAAGCAGTTAAATTAACAAATGGGGCGAGGGCGCGAAATTTCGGCCAGCTCAATACATGAAAGACTTCCGCCTAATTCCCAGCTCTAAATATCTCCGAGAACATGTCCTTGCGCTCTTCCGTTGCCTAATCCAACGTGAGCGGAGACTCCGATGTGGCTCGGAGCTAAAGAGCGAGCGAGCTCGACGCCACGACGCTACGACGCCACGACGCTACGACACGAGCGTCTCTTCGTTAAAGGGATGTGGGCGTCGTAGTGGCTGTTCTCGCTCGCCCTGGTTGAACGAGAGCGGAAAGAGGAGGGAAGGTATTCTCTGTTGCTGGTCGGGAACGTGGGCTCTCTCGCTCGGCCTCTCCCCTCGTGCTGCTCAGCATGCTAAGAGGCGAGAAGCAAAGCACGAGAATACTTTGATAGGTATTTGTATGTTCGTGTCCTACTTTTGGTACGATAATTGTGTAATTTGTCGATCGACTGGCGTAATATAATGCACGAGCGAAAGGGTCGCTCCGTGTATGCTTGCCGAGTGCGGCTATTTTTGCAAATTTTTTTTTATAAATTTTTCCACTTAATAGCGATGGCGATCAATGAATCGAAAGGGTCAAATAATAGTTGTCTTTCGACGATGGCCAAAGCCAAATTCTTCGGAATGGCTTTAGGCGCTTTAATGACTTTTACTTTCATTCAAGACTTATCGTATGCTGCGGGGAGTTTGGGGGTGGTGGTGGGGGGAGGTGGGGGGAGAAGAAGAAGAGATCAATGCATTAAGACAAATACAGGAACGAGGAGGAATTTCGCGTTATTTTACGTTAGAATGAAATATTCTCCAGGGAGGATGGCTCGGGCAGTAAATGAGCAAATTTCGCGGAACTTTCTCGTGTATTTGGAAGCAGCGAGGAAGGATAAGAAAAAATCCCGGTTGTTTATAAGCGCGGAGGAAAGAAAAAGACTGCAAAAGCGAAGGCTATCGTCGTCGTCGTCGTTCGCCTCCTGCTCGTCGTTATCGTTACCATTGTCGCTGGTTTTGTCCAGCATCCAGTAGTTCTCGGGGGTATTATTTTATTTTATGGTTTTCTTCCTTTCTCCCGGTGTAGCATTGGAGACAGCGGCCTCGTAGCTCTGCTGACTCTCTTTCGTGCACAGAGAGATGGAATGTGGACGCCATATGGCCACGCAGAGCCTACACCCACTCGACACCCACTTTGCTTAGCTACGCTCGCTGCCATGTCTCTTTCTACTATTAATTTTTCCACGTCTTTTTTCCTCGTCCTCTGCGGCTGCACGGAGCCTATGATTAAATATTTTCTCTAACTTTAGGGGGCCTCGTTGGCTCGACGATATTCCCTTATTTATCCCATGCTGGCGCGCTTGACAATAAGCCGAGTTAACATAATTGCTTTGTTAGATGAAAATTAGCGTTCGTCTGGTTGCACAAATGAAATCTCGAGCGCAACAATAACGGTGTATTTTAACGTTTATGTTTGCTCGGGATATTGTAATCGCGCAAAATACGATGATATTTGCATTTGACTTCGATTCCATTTGACTTGGGGACAATAGTGTAAGTACATGGTAATTGCAATTAAATATGCAGAAATTATTGAAAATCAATTATTTCGCGTGATTAATGATTTTACCGCGCTGCAGAAAATGTATATATCGTGAGATGTTAATTGATTCTGGAGTTTTAAATATAAGGCCCAAACCAATAAAACAAATGTATAATTAAGTACGCGCGCTATTACCAGCCTCAAAATACCGTTTTATTTTGTGCCTTTATTACTACAAGTAAAGATTTTTGTGAAAAGTCTCGCATGCCATAGTCCTCATTGCATGCTCATCAAATCAATTAATCATCGTTTGCTTCATATGGTCTACGGTAAGTTTGTGAGAAAAAAAAAAATTGTTCGTAAAAAGCTTCTTAAATGGACATAATGAATATATATTCAATATATCAGGACAATTATTATTCGAGAATATCGTGAATTACAAATTCATGCTTTTAAAGGAAATAAGCGAAAATTAAGAGACAAAAAAACGCGACAGTTGTTTCTCTTTAAAGCATGTATACATTTACATCGTGTTCTTTCCTTTAAGAAGATAAACAATCATCAGCCGCCAGGGAAAAGTGAAATTATTTAAACTGCATGTATTTTTTAATCAAAGTTAACAAATCGACCAATTCCCAATAAATCGAGTGGTTCCAATTTTTCCTTCCGCCCAAAAAGTTCCCACTCGTTAAAACTAATTACACCTCCAATTTATTATTTTGGCGATTTATTATAAAATTGTAAATTGATCGATTGTGCTACCAGTTTTGAATTTAGTTACCAAGTAATCAGCCACGTGCATTCCATTTATATTGGGCGAGTACAGAAAATGTAGATAAATAATTTCACTGGTTTGCTGCATCATAATAATGTTTACCGATGCAACGCGACAACTCAGGAAACTTTTTCCCTGAGTATTTAATTGAAGAAAAAAGAAAAACTAGTATGTCGTGAAAATGATTGAAAAACACAAAAAAAGCTCACTGTACATTTACAAAATTTCCGAAATAACTACGCGCCACGACGTTTCGACGTCGGCAAAAAATCCTTTTTCATCGTGCGTGCAACAATCATCGAATGCACATTTTCATAAGCCATTGTAAATTGCCAAAATCATGAATTGTAATTAGTCAAGCTTCAAACACGTACTGTAATCATGAAAATTCTCTACACCATTATAAAATGTATTTTTCACTTTCGTACGTTGGCGCTGTTTAAATAAGTTCAAGTGTTTGTGTACGGTGATGTAAATACGAGAAAAAATGGAGCTTGTAAATGCAACAAGAAGAGAAGTGCCGAGTGAAAAAAAGAAATTCTTTTAATCCTTACAATACACAGAGCCTCGAGAGCTCGTTTTACGTGGGTATATAACATTATACAATCGCGGCGTTGATTTCCTGCGCGAGCAAGTTATACTTGTCGATCGATCGGGAGAGAAAAGGAGAGAGAGAGAGAGAGAGAGAGAGCAGAGAGAGCAGAGCGAACGAGACGAGACGAATTAGTTAAGGGAGAGCGAGAGAGAGAGAGAGAGAGAGTGCGTGTGAGAGAGAGAGAGAGAGAGAGTGCGTGTGTGAGAGAGAGAGAGACTCGGTGCTAGATTGAGAAACCGCCGGCGATATCTGTGTTTCGATGAGTAGCTCGGGAGATAGTCGAGGCGCGAGGCTGAAGAAGGAAGATAATTTTCTCTCTCCTCGGTGAATATATATTTCGATTCGAGAGAAGTAACGAGATTCTCTCGACTCTCATAATTCGTGGAACTGTGTAGTTTCATTTTTCATTTGCGTTTTACTTTTTGTACACTCGCAGGTGTCTTTCTTGCTCGTGCAAACTTTCGGATGCATATATTACAACAATTTCAGATGTGACGTTACACGCCATTCCAAGTGCAAAATGAAGAAAAATCGCTCCAACGGGCTATTTTAACAAAGTACATCATTCTGGATCGTGTAATCTCAATGTCCTCTTCGACATCATAAAACATATCGAGTCTCATAAACGCGGGTCCAGTTAATAATAGTTTATTTAATAATTGGTCGTTATTTGAAATAATCCGTGCCTTCGATTGGTGCATTGGTCTTAGTCGACATTATCTTAAACGCTATAATGTTTGAGACTTTATACATTGCAACTCGATTTATAAAATTATCTGACGTCATCTGCCATGACAGGCAAACTGCAAAACTCAAATTGAATATTTAGGCTAAATAAGATTAAATCTTTACCAACAATAAATAAATAAAACGCTCAATCTTTACTACAATGAAATTATTAAGCTGTATCGCAGAAAAATATGTTATCGTTATTTTTATTCGTTTATATAAAATTGAAATATCAATATAGAACAAAATGCACGTTACGCGGGCATTTGCTTAAATTATTATAAACTTTTTTCTTCAGTTTTCACGATAAGGAATGGCGACAAATGAAAAAGTCAATGTGTATCTCTTCTTGCATTTGATTTTAAAACTAAAAAAAAAATAATAGAGGCACGATTGAGAAGTATAAATGATAAGGCTATTTAAATTTCAAAACAATGCTTCGCAAAAATTACGAAACAAATATAGTATAAACTAATTCAAGATAATTCCAATTATTTAAAAATGTACATAAGAATATACGTTTTCTCAAAAATCTGTTAAAAAATTAAATAGTATTAAATGTTTTTATTAAATTAAATATGGTGGAGATTCATTTTCACCTCAAATTTCCATTGTTACTCATTTTCATTTTTCACATTTAATTAGAAATCAGTTTCTTCAAAATTATATATTACTTTTCATTACATGTAATGTAAGCTAGTACTATGAAACAATCGGTAGTATTTATACTAATTGAAGTAGAGCAATAATACTAGAAATGTACGAATGTCACTTATAAAAGGATGAAATATAAATATAAATTTTAATTTAAGAAACACTACGTATAAGTAATGTTACCTCTGTGCTCTGTTTAAATCATAATAGTTTTTAGATTTGCGAGACTTATTTTGAAACAAACGACTCTTACTACATTTACATCAAGAATTAATACACATTATTGTGGAAAATATTGTGAAAAATATGTATGTGATTCTTTGCGACATTTTAAACGTCGATTTTTGACAATCACAGTATTGTTCACATGTAAGTTAAATTTTCAAATGGTCACAAGTTCCTTGCCTACTAATAACTTTAGTAGCGAAACAATTATTTAGAATTTTCGTGCAATCGAATGTCTTACAATACTAAGAATTGTGTTTGTTTAAAATTCTTAAATTTATGAATCACTTTTGAATAGTTGTACGATAATCGGAAATTACCTTGATAAATGTGAAAATCGTTCGATTCGAAAATCTTTCGTTTGACGTTAAGATTAAATGTTTAACGAGAAAAAAGCCAGGTAAGTTGCAGATATTCTAATAATATCGTTTATTTTAGTAATGCAAGGGAAGATCAATTCTATTTCTAATTATAGTTTTGAATGTTTGTTTGAGTTGAATTGAGTTAATACGAGGAACATTTAAACTAACATATTTTTGTTAGATATCGGACCTACTGCATTTCTCCCGTTTTATCTTCAACATCTCATCATCATTCATTCGTTATGAGTTGCATCGGGAATATTTGTAAAAATATTGCACCTTCAAACACCACTTTTATTATTATTGCAATGCTATTTTTAGTACTACCACGAAGCAACTGCTATTGACACTGATAATGATTTTATTGAAATTTTAGCATTAATATTGGTACTGTTAGTACTGCTGGTATTATCACTACTAGTGCTAACATTAGTGGCGGAAGTGATGTGAAGTGAAGCTATTATTTTTCGATGCCCTAAAAACCCTAAAAAACATATCAGGTATGCTTTAATGACGACTGACATGTAATTTCATAAAGACAATTCTAGTAGTGAGTAATGTGGATACCGAAATCATTTTTCCATTCCTTTTTTTTTCCATCGCGCACACGCACTTATTATCCCTACGTCTTCACACACTATACATTTCGCTCTTTACAATATTATTCTTACATTGTTATTCATTTTTAAATTTATTATAAATAAATATATTTATTTTCAAAGACTATTACCGATCGTATTGTATTATGATAACGTAGCGATTCAGATAATACTTTGGGAACAACGTAAATAAGCTGGCGCGATAATTATTCAGTGACTAACCGAATATTATTTGTAAAGTGAATAAATTCGTATGATAATTTCTTTGTATGTACATAGTTAATCGAAACTTGTATCAACAATTAGTTAAATAAAGCATTTAATAAGAAAGTTTCTAAATTATTTCACCTTGAAAGTAATATTTTATAATTTATATATATATATATATATATATATATATATATATATATATATATTGCAAATACACCGTAATCCTTAGCCTGCGAAAATTTTTCTACTTCTTTATCATATTAATGTTGAGCTGAACATGCTTTTTATATTAGATACATAATTTTAATATAACCATTGTATTCGAGAGAGAAAAAGTAACGACTAAATTTTCATTTTCACATCGATCCTTGTCATATCTACAAATTTTCTAGGCAGTTCGAACGAAATCGACCATAGTAAATAAATTGGTATCGATAAAACGATTTCTTTTTCCTCCCACTCTTTGGCCCTCCCTCTTCCTCTCCTATCCGCCCTCCCGCCATCACTCTCTCTCTCTCTCTCTCTCTCTCTCTCTCTCTCTCTCTCTCCCTGTCTTTTACTCTTACATTTCTTCTGCCTTTCCTCTTGGGCTGTCAGCACATGCTGTGCTATCTTCGAATGCGTAGATTATAATGCTCGAGTACACGCGCGCGGGTGCGAAGATTGAGTGTGTGCGTGTGTGTGCGTGTGTATGTGTGTGTGTGTGTGTGTGAGAGAGAGAGAGGAGACAGGAAAAGCGATGAGAGGGGGGGAGGGGAGGTGTAGGCACGCTACGATAACGGGGTGGGTAAACAGAGATAAGGCGATGCATGATGCCTGTATATGTGTACGTATATTATCCAGCGAAGCGTCGACCGATCGCTCGCCTCTTCTCCATTTTGTCCTTCTTTTTTCGTGGCTCGTTCAGCGTTTCCTCTCGCATTTATAAAAGGGCCTCGCGCTGCTTGCCACTCGATGCAAGCAGAGCATCACGAGCTTCCGAGAAAATTAATGCGAACGAAAAAGAATCTCGCCTCGATCCCTTAGCCGCGATCTCAGTCTCGCTCGATTGATTAGGAATATTCTCGCGAGTCTTCTTCCGCCGTCGTTTGCCCGCCCGTGGATTCTTCTACCGGCCCGATACCAAGAATAATATATATATATATATATATATATATATGTATATAGGCTGTAAAGTCGGCGATATTGCCGCGATAAGATACTTCATCTTTCGGGACTGCACGATCGTTACTTATAGGAGGAGCGTGCACTTCAAAGTGTACTGATAATTTTCTCCGATCGAGTGGAATATCGTGAACTTTATAGTGCAGCCAGCGTTGCGTGATACGAGAAGGCGTGCGTTCTAGCGAGCGCCGATACATTCCAGTCCACTATTTTCGCAATTATTAAAGTATACATTTCGCATGCGTCTTCCTCTATCTGGCCGTTTGTGCAAGTGACTGAAGAGTCGCCGTAAAGCGATGATTGGACGAGCGGGCGCGAAGCACTGAATAAAACGCCTAGCCAGAGACCAAAGACCATCACCGCGATTTTTCGCTCGAAACACGGCCGCGGTACCGTAAAAACAAAAAAAAACAAAAAAACAAAAAAGAACACGGAGAAACTCCTTTTTCAGCGGGCTTACGCCCGGTCGACGACGTTCGAAAAAAGGAGAATCTGCTTTCTAAGCCGCTAGTCTCAGCGCCCAAGCTGAGAAAGTAGTTTCTAACTTTTTTTTTCTCGAGCACTTTCAGCGTCCGCGAGCAAGCGGAATTTCGGAGCTGGAGAGAGGCAGGAAGAGAATCGGGTGCCGGAGGCTAGACCACGATTGATCACCGACAACCTCCGAATTGCCATCGGCATCATATCGCCGATAAGAGAGAGAATTGAGATTGAGGAGCGAGCGAGCAGCTCGCAAATAGCAGCGCCACCAGCCACAAATGACTACGTAAAGACGTAAAGGAAAAAGATCGTTAATGTGCTCGTTGACAATAAAAAGGCAACGCGCCTCGGGAATTTCGCAAGCGCGTGTATAAGGCCGATGAGGTGCCCTCGTAACGCACGCGCGACAATGCGGTCGCCGCGTATAAATGTATATATAAAAGAGATTCTGAGGCCTCAGCGACGCTGAATGGCGGCGGCGGCGGCGGCGGCGGCGGCGGCGAGCGCCGCTCGCCTTCATACACGGCACTCGTTAATGAATGAAAAATGCAAATAGCCCGCTTCCGTCCATCCGTCCTCGCCTCTCCTTACCCCACCTCACGCGCAGCCGCCGCTGCCGCCACTAGTTTTCCGCTTGCACAATCGTCATCGTCGACGTCGTCATTGTTAGCGATGGCGATGGCGGTTATTGGTGGTGACGGTGGTGGCTGGTGGCTGGTGGTGGTGGTGACGGTGGTGGCTGGTGACGGTGGTGGTGGTGGTGGCTGGTGGCTGGTGGTTAGGCAGCCCCGGCCTCGTTTACGCGATTCGCGTCATAGGCCCTCCCTCGTTTGCCAAAGTTGGCTACTGTACGACGGTGACAAGGTCCCCCCCGGTGAACCTTTCCGGTCTTGTTGGCTGTGTGAGAGCTGCCAAAGTCGATATCTGCACGAGCAGACTGCATCGTGGACCCCGTCACCGCCCATTCAGCACCAGACCGGATTTAAATTAGGTGTCCAATGCGCGCGCGCGCGCGCATGTGTGCTCGATAGTGAGTGAGTGAAAGTGAGCGAAGGCGAGGTGGCCTTTTGCCGGACGATAATATTCGATAAAAATTTTCCTTCGCGCCAGCCTGACAAAAGTGAGTTTTACTTTCACAGATATTAACTCCGGCACAAGATAACACACGCGGCTAATGTAATTGTACAAGAGCACCACCAATTAGCTCATCTGGCGAGCCTTATTTCCGGATTTGACCCGAGTCTTTAGGCATCTATAATCGAGATATACCTCGAATGTCCTTGAGTTCGTCTCTCAATCGATATTAGATAATCGGACGTTATGTTTATTTGAGACGAAAAAATATGTACGTATAAGCTAGGAAGACCGTACTAGTCACAGTAGCAGGTTTATCGCGAGTCGTTTTATTTTTGTAATAGAGTCCGATGTGCTTATTGATGAGTTGAAGCTGAGAAAAAATATTATAAGAGAGACTCGCTCTATCCGATAAATTAATATTGAATACCGAGAAGTTGAGGCCTATAAATTTGTAGCTCAAATATTTGCGATTAATACATAATGCGACTTGTACGAAACTACAATTTTTCACGAAGATACAAATAAAAGCCGATAAACGGCTTTGAGATTATATAAGAAACGATATCAAAGTAAACAACGTAAGTTGAACTTCAAGCAAACAAGCCAATCCCCCATCGAAATCCTAACTATATCGATAATAATGTCCGCATAATCCGTGCCTCTCCCGGCAATATTTCCAATTCAAAATTAGCGCCAATATCGATCCGGAACAACGCGCTCATAATTCAAGCTCGTGGTCGGATCGCCTCCAACGATTTTGCCGCCTTGGAGATTTCCGAAATAGTATTGCCGATAAATGCGTGGGAGGAGTTGGGCGTGCGGAGGAGGCGAGCGCGCCTAGACACACCTAAGTATATTATTGCGCTCGTGATATGAAGCATTTGTGAGCGTAGCTCCTCGCGCTTTTGTCTGAAATCTCGATTGGTTATTCAAATTTATAGATTTGAAATCTATAAAAGGTCGAATGTGCGGATGCTCGATATCGCTTGAAACGCTACGTAATCCATCGCATCGCGAGGACAAAATTTACTTTGCGCTAGGTATCGCGAGAAGGCACAACAGCTATCTCGCTGGATACCGCTTATTTGTGTAAGAAAACTTTGTTAATTGTGCCGTTCACTTTGCACGCGAAGCAATAATACTTCGATCGGCCTTCTTTCCGCCGTTTTCTTACTCGACGTTTTCTTGCGCAACATTACCCAAAATTTTTTACTCTTCCGCTCGACCATAGAGAGGTTTAGTCGAGTTGCAGGAGTGCTGGTCGGCCAACCAAAAAGAATACAATTTCCCAACGTGATAAAATAGTTGACCCAGATTTTGCAAATTATTTCTTTTCGCGAGCTAGACGTTTGTATGGGGCGGGAGCGATGGAGGAGGGAGCGCTGCACCGAGAGAGACAGAGAGAGACTGAGAGAGAGAGAGAGAGAGAAGGCGAGTGGCCGGAAAATCGTGCAATTTGACATTTGATGGAGATGAGGAGAGAGCAAGGGATAAATCAAGCCAATTGATAAATCAGAGACGGCGGATTAATGAGGCTTCATACCTAATTAGGCCCCTCAGCTGTTGGCGAATATTAATGATGAAAGAAGAGCGGATCCGCTAAAACGGCTGACGGAGA
Source organism: Ceratosolen corneri (assembly GCA_030522565.1). Classification (NCBI taxonomy): domain Eukaryota; kingdom Metazoa; phylum Arthropoda; class Insecta; order Hymenoptera; family Agaonidae; genus Ceratosolen; species Ceratosolen corneri. Next base: position 19,421 of record JAPYYT010001766.1, read on the forward strand.
CGCGCGAACGCGCAAAAACCGCGTTCCAGAAGCTCGGCGCACCGCACTTTGCAAGGAGTCACGTAGCCGTGTGCCTTCGGAATTTCATAAAAGTTCTAGAGAGCGAGGAAACAGTGCGCGTAGGTCCGCCGCCACTTTCATTCATGAAGGAGCGGCGACGGCCGGGGGATTTCACTGGGTTGTCAGCCCGGCCCCGGAAACGCGCTCCGCACCAACTTTCTCGCGAACTTTCTACGCGCGGCGGCACCCCTCGGCCCCACCCCTCCGTCCACCACCTCCTCCGGCTCGCCCCGGTCGCCGGTTTTCATTCACGGGCCGGGGCTCGGCCTCCATTGTGGCAGGCAACTCGGTTGGGCGGGCGCGCGACCGGTAAGGCAGGGACCCCACCGATGAATGGAACTCGCCCCTCTGCCGCGAGCTTATTGATTTTTCATCCGGACCGGGAAAAACTGGTTCTCTCACGACGTCGCGCGACATGCGACATGCGACATGCGTCTCGCGTCCTGCAACGTGCGACGTGCGACGTGCGACGCGAGACGTGCGAGACTTGCACGAAGGACGAGGAGGGACTTACTCGCCCGAGGAAGGTCCTTTTATCATTACGGGACTCGCACGTGCACTTGTTGCCGCATCGCAATTTGGCTTTGCACCTCGTTGCGATTCACGAGGGGGACACGTCGCTCATTAATTAGAGCTATCCGCGACCACCACGACCCTCCAGCCAAATCCAATTTTACAATGTCCGTCTGCTTTGTAAGGGCTGTCCCGATAAAGGCCAAGTTACCTCGAAACTGAGGTAACGGCATCGAAATAGCGCAGAGCTCCACCATTTTATAATATTCGCTAATAAATTCTCTCCAATTTATTGAGCAAACATTTTCATGGGAAATTTACTTTGCCAACAATTTCTGGCCAAAAAAAATACTGGCCCATTGTAATATCTTGGCATTGTAACGTTGGATGCACCGGCCGTGTGGCATTAGAAAGTGTCAATCGCGAAATGCGTTGCTTTTCCCTCTCTGCTATTCGTCCTACATCCCTTTTGCACCTAATTGTCCTAGGTCCAGGCAACTTATTATTATCCATTGTTCGGCGGTTGCACGTCTCATCAAATTGAGGTACACTTAACCGCCCAATGAATTATCCTCCCACTGTTATTCCACATTATTCGTTGCCCAATTCCAAAGCTCGTTGGTGCTCCAGCGTGAAACTTATTTTACAATTACGCGCACCGCCATACAAATGTATTAGGCCGACTTCTCGAGTCCTTGGATCAATTGAATATTAATTTTATGCTGCCTCAAGGTCAATGGACTTTAAAGGAGGAATGTAGCCTTGCGCCGCGCGCTTTTCGCTCTCTTAAAACCGCCTTCTCCCTTCTCCCTCTTAATTTTCGTAAAATAGCCACTACCAGCAAATCTCGCGATAATTCATAAAATTCCCTATTTATAATTAATTCGCCTCCTTAACGTCTTCCACTCTATTGAAGTGGTCGCTCGAATCGAAGGAAAAAATCGATATTCTCGATCGACTATTATATGTTATGAATTAGTACATTGATAGAGCAGCTTGTGAAAGAGCAGCCATTTAAATCTCCGAATCGCCAGCCCGATTTTTACCAATTTCACGGTAATTTCGGTCAATACGTTCTTTATCAAACAAATCACGAGTATCAACTTACAACGACATTGCAATTGAACACGGTGAGCAAGAGCGAGGAGCATTATCCCGAGTATACGGACTGGCCCGTTAGGCGTACCAGCAATATAAATGACTTCCAAGGGAGATCTCTCGATCGGATCGACACGACATTTGCCTAGTAATTGCCGTGAGTCTATTGATACTCGACTTGTCCAACAATGCTTGCCGATCCGACCGATTGGTTTAATATGTCGAGCTCTGTTTGTTACATCCACTTCACCCCCGAATTGCGGCGGCCGCTCCCCTCAATGATTCAAGGCGTCCTTTTTTCCTCCCTAGCTGCTCTCTAATCCCATCCCAATAGATTCGTTCAAATTTTCCGAAATACCGTCCCAAGCTGCGGCAAACGTACTTACTCCGCACAATCTGACACGGAGGTAGCGACGCTCCTCCCGATCTTCATTTTCGTCAAGTCGTCGTCGGGGAGGTGGGTGGGGGCTCGACGTAATTGGGTAAGGCAAGATCGGGACGTCCAGCGATCGAGCGGAAGGATGAATCGCTTGGATCGGCGAGGCCGAGCAACCTAATAAAGTCAGCTGGGGAAATGGCGCGAGTAGCCGATGTAGGCATTGATCGAGCGCCGATGAATGAGCAACGAGTGACGTCGCTCTATACGCAATCAAGAGGCCCGAGTCCTCGGGAAACGTTAGGGAACAGTAGTTTGGCCATCCGGGCACTCGCAAAATCAACAAAGCGCAATAGTAATAAAGCTCGGACTCCTCACCGTTTCGACTGGGCGGCCGGGGTGGCGCTGGGTAGCTCGGTGGCGTCAACAGCGGCTTGGCAGCGGCGATAAGCAGCCGCTGTTGCTGCTGCTGCTGTTGCTCTTGGAGGTAATTAGTACTGTGGTGGCGACTCCCCTGGTGTTGTTGTACCGGTGGTGGTGGTGGTTGTTGTTGTTGTTGTTGTTGTTGTTGTTGTTGTTGTTGTTGTTGTTGCTGATGATGATGTTGTTGTTGTTGTTGATGTTGCTGCTGCTGCTGCTGCTGCTGCTGCTGCTGCCTGGCGCTGACACCTCCTATCCCTGGGCTTGTGCTGCTACTGCTGCTCGGCCGGGGTGGACGCCGCGGTGGCAGCGCCGGCGCCGGCGTGCAGTCCAAGGTATCCACACTTCCACACTTATCTAAACACCTTGCACCACGAAATATACTAGCCCGTTATTACGAACGCGCTCACTACTCCGACTTCCTCGTGCTCGTCTTCGTCTTTGTCTTTGTAGTCCCCGTCAACGTCTTTGTCGTCGTCGTCGTCGTCGTCGTCGTCTTTGTCGTCTTTGTCGTCGTCGTCGTCGTCGTCGTCGCCGCCGCCGCTGCCGCCGCTATCGCTATTGTCGTTTTCCCTGATGCTGACTTTGCCTTAAACTCCTTAATAAGGCTCGATCTCCGCTCCGGAGATTAGGTCGCCGCCGGTGGTCCCCGGCGAGGTCCTCCTCGCGGAGCGGTCAGCGGCGCAGCTCCGCGACATCCGACGCTCGCTTGCGCACGCATATGCACAAGCTCGCCTCCTATCAACGACTCGAACGCGCGCTCTCTCTCTCTCTCTCTCTCTGACGCTGCTTTCCTTCTTCTCCGCCTCTTTCTCTTCCTCTTCTTCTCTTCTTCGAGAGAACACTCGCGGGACACCGACGCTCGGGAGGCACTGGCGGTTACGTGAGTGGCGAGAGGCTGAGAGTGCCTAGATGCAACGAGCCCCGCTTTTCAATGATCTCATTTACGAGCCGAGCCAAGCCCTACGCTGGCTGCTCCGCTACTGCCACTCCTGCCTCTCGCGCGCCTTCTCCTCTCGACGAGCCCCGCCGCTCGCGCCGCCGCCAACGCCGCCGCCGCCTCCGCCGCCGCCACCACTGCCACCACTGCCACCACTGCCACCACCGCCGCCGCCGTCGCCACCATCGCCACCATCGCCATCGCCATCGCCATCACCACCGCCGTCCTACCTCCTCCTCCTCGGCCCCTCCCCCCGCCCGTCCGCTCTCCGCCCGGCCGCCCCTCGTGACCGACCGTACCGGCGATCGGCCACTCGCTCCGCCGTGTGCGACTCTGCTCTTTTTCCCACTCGCTCGCTCCCTCACTCTCTCTCTCTCTCTCTCTGGGTCTCTGGCTCGGTGTTGGTAGTACGTTTGCACGTGTGCGTGCTCGCCGGAGAGTAAGAGGGCGAGTACAGCCACGAGCACGATTCGACGCGACCGAACGATCCCCGCGTCTGTGTTTAGGTTGACCGCCGGTAAACGGGCTTCATTCACTGCTTATTTTATACGTCCGTAGAAATAGCTTGCGCAGCAGCATGTGTATATATATATGAATGCGAATGCGATTGCGAACGCGTGAATGTGCGCGTCTCTAGGTACTCGCGAGACGGAGAGAGAGAGAGGGAGCGGGAGAGAGATA
>JAPYYT010001767.1:0-23706 GCA_030522565.1 Ceratosolen corneri
TACTACTACTACTACTACTACTACTACTACTACCACTACTACTACCACTACTACCACTAATACTACCACGACTACTACTACTACCACTACCACCACTACCACTACAACTAATACTATTACGACTACTACTACTACTACCACTACCACTAAAACTAATACTAATACTTCTATCTCCAGTATAACATTACTAATAACATTAATATTATCATTTTTTAATATTTCAGCTTAATAAAATATAAATATTTAATTAATTAAATAGATTATTATTGGAATAAACAAAAGAAGTAACGAATTATATGCAATTAAGTAAATTTTATAGTAATTGCAATATAAGTGATATAAATGATATAAATGATCATAAGTTTTATCGAACCTTTATTATTCTATCATGGATGTTACAAAATATTATCACTATTCCTCATGGCATTATCTAACTAAGGCGTTCAAGAAACTCAACTTGGAATATATTTATAAGTACTCTTAAAAATTTTGTATAAGATGATTAGCTTATAGGTGTATTTGTAATCTGCAAATATTTTTGCATAAATATTATTATTATTATTAATTTTATAATTAAGTATGGACAACATTTTGAGGTCAAAAGTTTAAGAATTACATTACATAAATTGAATTGCGACATATTTTCATAAAATTGTACATTTTCATGTTTAAAGAATTAACAATTACGATAATTCTTATAAATATATTTTTCAAAAATTGTTTTTAAATATTTGGGGTAAACCTAGATATTTGTATAAAAAGATATATAAAAAGTTCTGAGTCAATTACGATTTTTTGAAAACAATTTCTTCTTTGTATCTAAAGAACATCGTATATTAACGAAATTTTAGATATTATTCGTATATTTACCGAAAGAAATTTCATTTAAACAAAAATATGGCCTCAAAAAATAGATATAATACAAAATGGTATGAAAAATATATTTATCGTTACCTATTTTATCGCGGATAAAATAAAAATGTGATTATAAAAATATATAAAATTATAGGTGTTTTAATTCATAATTTTTAATTTAATAGTCCATATTTTCATTGCAGTATCATTTTAAAATATTGGGAGAAAAAATTTTCCTATTATATTTTTTAATATAATACAGGAGCATCCCGTGCAATATCTAAAGCAAGTCTATTTACAGATTACTTGTTATGTAAAAATCAAATTGTTATATATTATTAATAAGAAAACTGATATTTATCTTAAGATTATAAAGAAAACTTACCAAGTTTAAAAAGCAAGATAAAAATTATTTAACGAAGAATGTGATTAAAAGTTCAACCAATATATTGAGCAATGATTTATTATAGTTATAAAAGTGAAAAATGATAATGTTAACAGACATATCATTAAATTGACTTAAACCAAAAAATATAAATGACTTAATTGAATAATGATTATTAATTGAATGTATTAAGGAAAATTTAAAAATTACTCTAACAACATAATTTAACATAATAACATTAAGTGGTAAAGGTTCGAGACAAGTAGATTTTAAATTTAAATTAAGTTTAAATTCTTTTAAATTTATAATCTTTATGTATATGCAAATAATTATACATTAATTATATTAAAAAACTATAATAATTTTACATTACTTATGTATATGCATACTTGGATTGGCTAAATTATAATATTATATATGACGATTCCCTAATATTTATCTTATTACTATGTAAAATGTACTTTATAATACATAAATTATAGTTAAACAATTTTATGTAATTAAATATTTTATCAATATCAACTTAGCGTGTAATATTTTAATAATTATTACTTCCAATTTAATCTGCTTAATATTATTACGTTAAAATAGACGATATTAAAACTTAATATTTATATACTATTTAAAAATTACGATAATTACACTAAAATATAATAAATTATTTAATTTTTCATAACTCAAATTTTTTTATTTTCAATACATATATATATATATATACATTTTTGTTCTTATGGTGTGTTCGAATGTATGAAAAAGTGTACTATAAAAGTACAAAATAAAAAGAATTCGTATTTTAAATGTAGATGTAGATAAAAGATGATTATTAATTGTACTTTAATAATATGAATCCAGATTCATTAAGTTAATATACTTTTATGTTATTTTGCTTTACAGTACGATGGAAATGTAGATTTAAAACTTAATTGCCAATGCTGTTTAATTATTTATATGACATAATTTAGAAAAATTTCCTATTATGTTCTTTTAATAGACTTAAGCATTTCTAAAATTCATAAATTCTTTATAAAAACAAATTGCCTTTTTAGTATGTTAATATTAGGTTGACTCTAAAAATAAATATCATTTTAAATAGTATAAATTTACCTCTCTGCACATATACTACTAACACTACTGACACTACTGACTCGGTGAAAAAGATTGTATTCTTTATTTTACATAATATGAATGGATAGATTCTTCGCTTTAGTGTTTTTTTTTTCTTTTTTCTTGAAGCTAATTATAATAATTATGGAATAGAATAGAAAAACGCCACTTCCGTATCATTGGTCTGCTACAATAACCGTTACATTTCGGCCATCGTTTACATTTATCTATTACTACTCATCTTTTACATACTGGTGGCTAAGCTACAATGATATCGTTAATTATAAGTGACGAGGAGAGTAGGTAAACATTTCTGAAATTTCATCCGTACTATGCATATTTATATAAATGTATATATACTATGTAAATATAGCTTTAATTTGAGTAAACGCGTCATCGTGTATCTTGCTAATTAAGGATTTGAATTTTAAGCGTAAAATAATTCCGACGCCTATTCTTTTATTATCTCCAACTGCAGAATATTACTGGTATTCGCTATCGCTAATTACAACAAATTATGATCAAATCGTAGACAGGTAAAGGAGGATACTTAATAAATACAGTATTTAAAAACTATTTTATTACATAAATGCACATATATATTTATATTCATAATTGTTAACGCGACTTATAAATCTATCCTTTAATTAAGAATGAAGCGCGACTTTCGGTCATCGTTCGCTTGTGATTCTATCCAATTGCAGTCCCAAATGCAAAAAAGGCGAATGAAAGCTTCCAAAAGCACTTGTTTTCTTAATGCGTATCAAGTTTTACACGAACTTTCAGCCAATCGCAAAATAATTCCACCAACTATTTTACGGCAATTTACGTAAAATTACTACATTTCAAATCGACAATAAAAAAAAAAAAAAGGAAACATTAATTAATTTTAATTATTTGTCGTTTAAATGCTTAAATTAACATTGCGAAAATATTTGTTAAAAAGTTTTATTGAAATCAAACGGATTTTTTAAGCTCGCGTCTCTCCAAGTAAATTAGTTAAATCAATCGTTTTCAGAGTTCGCATACTTCGCACTGGCATTCATCATTATTAGCCATTATGTGCGCATCCAAATTTATGAATATATAATGTATATACGAAGCTATCTAAACGAATCCCTAGTCAATTTCTCTTTATAAATAAAACATATAATCCATATTTGCACAATTAAGCTTTCGCAATCTATGCTTGGTAAGGCAGAGATTTTAAAATTCAATTAAGAGCCGTATTAATAAAAGCTTCACGCGCGCGCGTACGCACACAGTGACACGAATGACTCCAAAAAAAGAAAAAAAAAATGTTATTTCTGTACCTCGCTGTATCCTTCGATAGGCCCATTCTAATCTTGCACGTCACACGTGACACAAGTCTAGTCTACACGAGATTGCCATACGTGAGTCACGTTAAAATTGTAGCAGCCCACATTATGGCCACATGAACTTGCTTCAACATATCAGAAGCCAGAATCTGAGCTTCTGATTATCATTACATAATACGTGTTAAGTAATTAAATGACCAAGCTCGTATCAGGCTAAATAATAAATGCTTTGGTGGCACGTAATGCTAAATTTTATCAACGGCACACGCACAAACTCGAGCCCTTTGTGGCCGTCCGATACTTTCGACACTTGTATGGGCGTCATTTAATAAATAATAGCAAATTAGATGCCGTTATTATTATTATTATTATTATTATTATTATTATTGTACGCTGTACGATTGTTAGTATCTTCTAATGTATGGTCGGTAATGTTCGCATTTAAATAACTAGGCTAAATAATCTAAAATTGTTTCCGTAGGGTCACTGTTGAAATTATATCGAGATTTTAATTAGAACAAGAAAAAAAAATCATAAATTTTTAATTCAGAATAAGAGAATTTTTTAATACTTAGTACTAGTTGCTTTAACGTTAAACGAAACTTTCAATAAAATTCTTTGTAAAATATTAAAACAACGATAAACTAATCTAATCAATATTACTTAAAAACAAATTTAATTTAATTTAATCTTTATGGCAATCGCTTAATATCGTAAATAAGTAGTATATTATAATAATAAGCGATGGTACATAAAATAATTAAAAAAAAATCGATCAATTAATTACATAGAACCTATAATTCTTTGTTAAATTTTTTAATTGAATATTTCATTTGTTATAATTTTGCATCGAATAATTATTTAATTCGAAAGAATTTAATTTCAACATATTTTATATCTATCAATTAAATTTAACAGTGATACAATTTTGATAATAAAAGATTATTATTTATAATTTATTTTTCAATTTAATGATAATGTATCAGACGATAATTTTGCTGACAATGTTAAAAATTATTCTTAGTAATAAGTTTCATTTCGCATTAATTTTTCATACCTCGTCGGTCTGTAAAGAAGTTAAAATTAAATTTGCAACTCAATCTAGTATCTGCAATTTTGAATACGGTATATAAATTTTAAGCTACTATATACGTACTAAACAATATACGATTGTCACATTTAGTCGTTTGTCAAAGTATATTATATTTCATCACAGATATTATATTGTAATTTTATTTTCTCTCGCGAATGCTATATATAACACACACACACACACACACACACAAAAACAGATAACATTTTAACAGTTATTTATAAAAAAGTTTTAGATTCTGTACTGTGTATGAAAAATGGTAACAGGTATTTTCGATATATTTTGCTATTTTCTTACGATAAGATAAACAATGTTGTTAAAGTAAAAAATGTATTCATAATATTGGTAAAACGTGTATTATTAAAATATCAGCGGTAAATCTAGTTTACAAAATTTCAATCTTATATTTTCAATATAAAAGACATCCTAGTTTCGAAGAGATTAGTCGAATTTAATAAAATAAAGATATTGTTTCTAATAGCTAACGAAACTCTAAAAGCTAACGTACGAATAATAATACAAGACATTGCGATGCAATTGAATTTGTTGAACTTAATCACTCCTGGTATATATACAAAATTATTTAATTTTAAAACTTAATTTTTTAATTTTATGTTTTCAAAAAAAGATTTGTCGTCGAAACCTAAACAAAATTATTCGTTTTTTAAACATACGCAACTAGCAATGAAGATGAATTATTTACTAGTAGTAATGATAAATGCAAGTGAATATAAAATAAAGTATATAAACGAAGAAAAATTATCAAAAATATGTTTTTATTTTCGTTTTGTTTATAAAAATATAAAAAATTTAACTATTTAAATACTTTTTTTTAATATATGATAAAAGTATAATTTAGAATAAATTAGACTAGTTCATAATAAAACTAATAAAACTCATGAAAAATAAAATACCTTACAAATAATCCATTGTTTAATTTTATTATTCAATATGATAACTACTATATGTTGCAATATACTTGTTTTAAAGTAATTAATGTGTTCATTTATAAACGCCTAAGTGTTCTTCTAACACGTTGAAAATCGTTATTATGCTTTCTTCGGTGTAAAAACCAATTATTAAATGTTAATTATTAAATGAAATTTTAATTGCTTTCTTTTATATATATATACTTACATACATTACATAAAACTAATAAAAAATATATTTTGAATTTATTTTAAATAAATTTCGTATCATAGTATATTAAATGTTCTGATCTCAATTAAAAATTAGAATTAAACAATACTGATAACGTAACGTATTCAGTAGAAATTATTTTATAAATGAACCATTAGATTTAATTATTACTTGCTTAGAAGAACAAAAAATATATTATAATATATAATACGACTAATTAATATATATTATGATTATTGTAATTTAATGGTTAGCAACAATTTATTCCGTTATAGTATAATATAATTCCCAATATTATCTTAATAATTAAATATTTGTTATGAATATATGTTCAGTACAACAAAATCCACACTTGTTAATATTAAAACAAATAGTAAAAACAGAAGTAATTGCTTGATTTTTTACAAGAATTAAAAATGTATCTGTCTTTGTTCAAAACTATTTAATACATATATTCATGAACTGCATGCATTCTCCTCTAATTATTACTTACTTTTTTTATAAGAAACGTATAAGTTAATTTAAATTTATTATTTAACTTTAATTATTATATTGTTATATTATTACGAATAGTAAGATAATTTGTCTAAACTGATTAAATAAATTAATCAACTATGTCAAGTAATCGTAAATGTATATATATATATATATATATATATATATGTACACACACACACACACACACACACACACACACACACACACACATATAAATGGTATTATTAACAAATAAACTAATATTTGTGACGCAATTAAAGGATAGTAGTATAAATATATATTAGTTCATGGAAGTCACTACGTCCTTGAACCTCCGGTACGTATTGTCTTAAAATATGTACTTATTTTAAGCGTGAGAGAAGAAATAGTGGATAAAATGCTTTGAATCGAAAGATATAACATGTACTCATGGGACACTCTTTTCATCTCGTTTACGTATTATCTAATAAACAATCTTATATTATTTAAGGAAATTTTTATCATAATGTTAAAACAATTAGCATTATTTAGGAATCATTAATTAATCGAATTAATAAAAAATATTAAAAAGCAAATTTATAATTTGATCAAATTCTTTTTAACTTGATGTTTAAAAACAAATTGCACTGGACGAAAATTACAGATTCACTTTCAAATTATTTTCTGAATAAATTAATATTATAAAAACTAAAACCTATTAAAATACAAGACTTTTTTAGATGTACAAACTAGTAATTTCATACCTATTCTGAATTCATAAGTATAAATTATTTTGAATTATAATTCTTTTATCTTTAATAAATTCGACTATTATAGCAACCAATTAATATATACAAAAAATTTTTATGTTTACAATTATAGTAAATGGAAGTTCAAAATAGGCTTTCGACAATACTTTAAAAACAAAATTTTATATTTTTTATTTTATTTAAAACTACAATATTATATAAATAATAATTTTTAAAAGTTGGAAAATTAAAAATAAGATAGAAATTAATAATTATCCTTCGATATTTCATTTCTATTGAAAAATTAATATTAAAATATTTTAAATACCACAAAAATATTATTATTAATAAATTTACATGTTGGTTATTATCAATTACTATATAAATACAATTATTTATTTGATATTATTTAAAAAATACTTTAAATATTATGATTTATTAATTTAAATATCTGTATTTATTATAAAACATTAAATTTTGAAAGCAATACATTACAAAACTTTTATCAATTTAAAATTTTAATCATAATTTCATAAATAAATAGTTAGAATATATTAATAAAATTATTTTCAATTAATTAATTATAATTTATTTTTGTGTAACGATGACTTTGTTTAAAAGATAAGGAATTTGTGTAGAAATTTCAAGCTTAAATTAATATGTCAAATATATTAAACTATTTTTGAACTGTTTAGAAAATTGAAGGAATCAAGTTTGTTGATAATTATTTTGAATTTACCTTTTTGAATGAAGTTACTATGTTTTTGTTTGTAGAAACTAATCTCAAAAATTATATTGTGATGTGTAGCATATTATTATATTGCGCGAATGTGTTATAACTATATTCTGCTTCTGAACTCGTAAAATCATTAACATTATTGCGTAAACGAATTAACATTTGCGATGTCATGACTGAAATTTAAGTGTGTAGTACACATCACGCGTAAACCGACACTTAACTGTCTATGCATCGTTTGAAAAGTGAAAAGTTTTATTACAAATAATGTTATAACTTTAATTTTTACAACTTAAATCAAAGTAGAAATAAACGTTAATAAATATTTACAGTTTGGAATTATTTTCTTAGCCAATAAATAAATTTCAGTTTCAATATTTAAAATTTATTGTTTCACAATTTATTATTACATCAAAAAAATTTTAAACTTATTTTCTTTTTATATCTATTTCTTACGAAAATCGTATTATGTTAAAAAAAAGTTATTGAGAACGTTATAAAATTCAAAATTAATAAGATTTACAAATAGAAATTTATCATCATTGTGTTTCAAAAATGTTTCAAAAATGTATAATACAATAATTTTAATAACATAATTCACATATAACTTGTTAATATACATTATATATACATATATTATGAAATATGTAATATATGCATAATAATATAATATACAAAATATTATTGTCTGTGAAATTACATAAAATATTTACTGTTCACTGGCTTATAATGCTAATTTATTTTTAAAATCAGATTTTTAAAGTCATGCAATAGAATTAGCATACTAATTTTTTTTAAAGTAGTTTAAAATATACTTGTTACTTTTTACGTTAATTTGAGAAGTTAAAAAATTTGTTTATATTTTTAATATAAAAATATGTTTTAGAATTTCCTTTTTTGATTAATTGAATTAAATTGAATTAATTGAACTGAAACATTAAACTTAAATTTTTTATTTATAGTAAAATTTTAGTTTACTATTACATCATTTTCTGCAAAAAAAGTAAGTACAAATGTAATAGGACATGTATTATTTGGAATCTACATTTGGAACTTAGATAGTTTTTGATATTTTTTCAGATAAGTTTTACATTTTTTTACAAAGAAATTTTCTATATTCTTTCAAAGTTGCACAAAGAAAACGTATTGGTTAATGTACTATGAGCTTTAAATGGTGATTTTAATTAGAATTTTCTTTTGCAAAGGATTTATTAGTTGCTAATATACACCTATTATGACATGTGTGTCAAATATATATAGATATATAATATAATGTATCGATTAAATTATTTTAATTAAGCTTCAATAAAATCTTATAAAAAGTTTTTCTAATAATTGTAAAGAAATTGTATATTAAATGCTTAATAATTATAATTTTTCTTCATATCTAAAATTATTTGCATTTCAAATACTGATTAGTAATTTATGTATTAACAATTTTTTGACATCGTAGTTGCTTTAAGGAAATATATTTTTACTTATGAAACTTATTACAAATAAACCTTTTTATGAAAGTTCGTATTTATAAATATTTATAACAGGCAATATTTTTTATTTGACAAAAAAAAAATGTTAGTTTATGAAGCGAAAACATTAAGGAATTTTTAAGTATTATAGTCAATTAAAAAAATTAATACACAAACTATTACAATACGATGCAAGTATTGTTTAATTTTTAGGTTAGGGTTCTTTTACCGAACAATCATAAATAAAATTTAGTAAAACATCAATGTCATATTTTCAAGTTTATGAAATATTGAAAACTAAAAGTGATTAAGATTTAAGGAACGTGATTACACATTTACTAAAGCACTAAAAATTCACCAAAGCATTCAGAGCAAAGGTTAAAAGGTTGACTGGTTAAAGAATATAAAAGGATAAAATGATTTTATAAATACCAAGGAAGTAAAAATTCAGTATGTAAGTATCAGTCTTTGCTTTTGTTATACTTACAGCCTTGTTAAATTGAGAATCTTTAAGTGATTTCTTTAATAATTTTGCAAATTTCGATAGGTGTGTAAAAAAAATACGTTAGTTCCTATCTTATCGTACTTCCAATCCGATACTAAATCCAAGATGGAGTCTTTATAATCTCTAGTAAAATAAATATATGCACTCTCGCCAACATTTTATCAAAAATTTCTAGTGTCACTATAAAAAATAAATATTACTAATTTTAAATCAAATCCACGTACAAACAATATAAGTATATTATTAATATAGAAGATCTATTTTATTTATGTTCCAATATAAAATTTTCGTTAAAAATTAAATTAAGAAATTAAATATTTACAACAAATTTGTACTTAAAAATTATTAATTCAATTATGCAAACATACAATTCTAAATCTTAAATTGAACAGTATTACAGACCTATTGCACAACTAGACAGTCATTCTTAAAAATTTTCATTAAAAATAATAACACCTTATTATTTAAATTATACATTATATCTATAAAGTGTACGTGTGCAAATATAAATTCGCCTCTAAAATTATAATTGAATGTGATATATTGATTAGTTAAAAAATTAAATTTAACTTTTGTTATTGTATTCAAATTTTTAGTAAGTAGTTATCTTTAGTTAGTTAATATATATGTATGTATTCAATAAAATTAATGATAATACATCATTTTTTTTAAAATATATAAGTATGTACAAAATCAATTTTAATTATATGCCTACTTTTAAATATCATTCTGTCAAATTTTATATAAATTATATTTTCAATTTAACATATATCGTTTTGTGTTATAATTTAAGTTTTTACACTTCAACCCTCATTTATAACATCTTTTTTATATAAATATTACATTTGCACTATAATATTTAATAATATTTATATAATTACACATTGTTGAAAAAAAGTTATTCTCTCTGAAACTTATAATAAACTTTATATTAATAATGGTATACGCTATTTTAAACAGTTAATTTCTGAAATTAATAAATTAAACTCTTTCTTCTAATCTTGATAATACTTCATGAGCATTTTCAATCACACTGTAAATATATGGACGTTCCATTGGATTGACTTTAAGCATTGATAATATTAAATTTTGCATATCCTGAAATTAAATTGCTTTTAATATCATACAATTTTAACATATTTTGACATCGTTCCTTACATGTTACGGGTATTTAAACATTCATTAAAATAAAAATCTTTTTATTGTTATAACTTATAAGAACTTAGTAAGAAAATAATAACTTTATGTTTTATGAATTAAATAATAATTATTATGTAATATGATATCAGTTCCATTAAGTATTTCTAATTTAAATAAAAAAATGTGTATTTATTGAATTAATATTAACCATAATATTGGCATAATATTTATATTTAAATAAATTGGTCTTACATTATTATTTCATGCTTACATAAACATTATAAAAATATTCCATTTGAGAGTAATAAGATAAAAAATTAATATAAACCTTGTCACTTACATCATTGTATGGCGCACTCTCTGGAAATGTAATATTTGCACTAATAACTGCGAGTGCAACACTGTCTCCTCTTTCATATACTGTATCAAAAGGAGACTTAAAAAAACACATTGCATATAAAATACACCCTAATGACTGAAAATATAAATTACTATATTTTTGATTCTATATAATTTATTGTAAAATAGTCATAATTTCTAATCATCTTCGATTTATTAATTGTATAAGTAAATTATTGATACATTTCATTTTAGATATAAAAATTATTCATGGATATTTTTATATGTAGACATTTAATCTAAATAAGTATTTAAACTAAGAGTTACAAAATTTTTTAATATCCAATAATAATGTTATCTATATTCAACAATATTATTCATGCACAATAAATTCAAATATATCTTTAATTAAAATATAACAAATTTACCATTTACATATTTAATATAATTACCCATATGTCCGTTCGTTCATCGACCATGCAATAACTTTCAACATTGAAAAGTTCTGGTGCTCTATACGGCATCGAGCATCTTTCTGCTGCCAATTCTTGTAATGATTGTGCTGCTTGATTTCCACATACTTTTACTCTTGCTGGTGCTACTGAACCTAAGAAGTTAAGAAATACAAATGAATTTAAATATTTCATATCGATGGATAAATAAAAATAGAAAATTTTAAATTAAACTTTTAATTATTTATTACCTAAATCCATTATTATTGGCGTCATTCCATCATCTAAAAGAATATTTGCAGTCTTTAAATCTCTATGAGCGAGAGCTTCTGGTTGAGCTTCATGGAATGCCTTGATTCCTTCACAAATTTGTAAAAATATATTTATTATATCTGTAGATTTCATATATTCATGTATTTTGGAGCGCATTTCTAATTCGTGAGCTAAAGTTCCTTTCTACAATCAAAAAAATATATATATTATATTAACATTTCATATTGTTCATATTCATAATAATTAATATTGTTAATTACATACACGATAATAAGGCAAGACAATTAAAACTTCACTCGTTGTATTAATAACAGGATCAGCTGTTCCTTGATGAGTGGAGTTAATTAATTCTATAACATTGGGATGCTTAACAATAGAATGGTATTCTATTTCTTTAATGGCTAATTTTTGATCTTCAAGACCGTGACATATAATTTTTTTTATTGCATATTTATTGTGTGACAAAGTATCTTCAACTAAAGATACAGTACTAAAACCTCTAAATACGAAATGTATTTAAAAAATTAAATAATTTCTTAATAAATTTTTTAATTTTATCAATTTATCATCGTCATTATTATTATTATTGATTTGATGTACATTACCCTTCTCCAAGATGCTCTAAAATTGTATATTTTCTACCGTTTACAATTACTGTTTCCTTTGCACATATACAGCCCATTTTAAAAAGTAAGCTTAAACCCAGGCTATTCATTTTAACAATGTATAAAATAAAAAGATAAAATAAACTTTGAAAATGTTTACAATTTTTAACAGCTGTTTATCATTTTATTATTTTTACGCACGCATTCTGATAAGGGTTAGGTTTTACAGCTGATTGAAGTATGAACATATTTGAATTTTGATATGTAAGCGAATTAAGCATTTGTTTGGTTTATTTTACATTTTTTCCGTTAAATCGTAGATAAAAAGGATAAAGCATAGAAAATTAATTTTTAATATTAATAATGCTAGAAGAGAATTCCGACTTAATAAAGGTATTGTAATAGCAATACAGTTTCAGTTCCATAAAAAAATTACATCTTAATTATTTTATTTAAACAGATCATTTATATATTGAATTTTCTTCTTGTATCAAGTTATTACTTTTATTGGGGTGAGAATGAAGAAGCATCAATTGTGGAACAGATGGATGAAACTGGTTGGGTTGCAGATGGTTCATTAGCTAATCTTCTTGGGCAGTTCTAAATGATATTAATTGATATGGAGAAAATTTAAGTAAAAAAAAAGGAATAAAAATATTCAATAACATATTGTAATTTTTGTTAATATGTTTGTTTATAATATATTAAATTAAATTTTACATTCTATATGTTTAATTTTATATAGATATATATATATATGTGTATATGCATACATGTGTTTATGCAAACATATATATTTATAAATAACTGAATGAATAATATATTACTAAATTCACTATTTGAAGACATAAATGAGTATATATAAATTTGTATTTTATTCTTATTCAAGTTTTCAATATTCGTTTTTTAATTTTATCTTATTGATATGAAGACTGAATTGTTAAAATAGATTAATAAATTATGACATATAAAATTAAATAAATCATAAGACTGCTGGAATTCGTAAATAAAAGAATAGTGTTATAATAATCTTGATGGTGAAAAGTTAATTTGAATATATATACATATAACTGTTAATTATTAACAAATTTATTTAAATTAGATTTAAAACTAACTTTTGTATAAAATCAAATTTCTCTGATGTAAAACCATATTTATATTTATCATGGTAAATTAGTTTCAGATATTTTAGTTCTTACATTATAGTCTGATTATTTTGCCTAATAATTTACAAACATTATAATGTATACAGATTTATATAAAACTTAATTATGTATATAATTTTTTTTTTTTTTACAAAACTAATATATTTTTATTTTAAGAATGCCTTCATTGCTTTAAAATGGTTATATTTATATAAGAATAAAATATTCATATTAATAATTGTTAGAAAACAAACAGCACTATATTTTAAAACAAAATTTTCTTAAATATGTCATGCTTCAAAATAATATAAAATTATAATTCTCTTGAAGCCAATTAACTAAATATACTCATTAGTTCAATTTTTATTCACATTTTCATAGTCTTCTAAAGTTCTGGATGTTCTAAAGTTTATTTATTATGTCAGTCCCATTATCCCTCCTCATCAAAATATTTAATTTGTATTATTTTGTAAAGAAGTTTCCAAACTGTCTGAGGTCTCTTGTTCATTTTTAAGCTGTGCCTGCCACATATTGTAATATACACCATTATGAGATATCAGATCCTCATGTTTGCCTTGCTCAACTATCTCACCCTCTTTCAGTACTAGAATCTGATCAGCATGAATAATCGTCGACAATCTGTGTGCTATAATTAACGTTGTACGGCTCAAACATATACGGTTAAGTGCTGCTTGTATATTGCGTTCTGTTTGAGTATCCAAGGCACTAGTAGCTTCATCTAACAAAACAATCTTTGGAACTTTTAGAACTGTTCGGGCAATGGCTACTCTCTGTTTTTCTCCACCACTAAGTCTCAGACCTCTTTCTCCAACCTTTGTATTTTAATTGTTAATGTTAAAAAATATTTAGCTTTTTCAAAATTACTTAGTACAGTGAAATTTAAAAATTTAAAAATCATGTTTACCAGTGTTTCATAAGCTTCTGGAAATGTAAGAATTTGATCATGAATATCGGCATATTTTGCTGCTTGTAAAATGTCAGCTTCTGGAGCATCAATGTTTCCATATTGAATATTAAACTTTATTGTATTATTAAATAATACAGTATCTTGAGGAACTACTCCTATAATTTATAAAAATACTTAATTAATATATATTTGAGAGTGCAAAATGTGCTATTAATTATTTTATAGAATTTATATAGAAATAAAAGAGTAAATATTTTTATTGTATTTTAAATTATACTGTAAAAGTATTTAAATATTCTATCAATCAATTTATATTAAGTCATTTTTTAATAGAAACTGCAGGTTAAGTTATAATTTTTTATTAAATTACATATTAAAAATAAAAAATAAGTTTACCAATAGCTTTTCGTAAAGAATCTTGACTAACAGTTTTTATATTTGTTCCATCTATACTAATGGTGCCTTCATTGACATCATAAAATCTAAAGAGTAAACGCATTATTGTCGATTTTCCTGCGCCAGAGGGTCCTACAAAAGCGACTGTTTTACCATGTGGAACAATAAAACTGATATTTTTTAGTACTATCTTGTCAGGTGTATATCCAAATGAAACATTTGAAAATTCAATTATTCCTTTATTAATAATTAATGGTCTAGCATCTGGTGCATCTACAATTTCTGGTTCTTCACGAAGTAGATCAAACATGTTTTCCATATCAACAAAGTTCTTTTGTATAGCTCTATTAAAAATATAATAAATTATGTTAAATTAAAAATTTATTTTATGTTCTAACAAAATTTTTAATGAATAAGTATTATAATCTTTTATATAAGTATTATTATTATATATATAATAATATATAATATATAATATATATATATATATATATATATATATAATAAGTATTATCTTTGTAAAATATTAAACAAAACATCAATTTAATAAATACATACAATTATTACACAATATAAAGTAATCATTTACAATGATTTGTTTTACCTATAATATGTTCCAAACCAATTTAGTGGTACATACAGTTGAATGATGTAACTTGCAAATAAAACATAGTCGCCAATAGTTAAACCTTCTTCATTTACAACCATGTGAAGACATAATAAAGATCCCGTCAGAAGGCCGCAGCTAACAATTACATTCTGTAATGTATTCAATATATTTAAAGTTATCATGGAGTTCCATTCTTCCTTTTGATATTTTAATATTGCTTCTCTATAACAATTAACTTCATATGTTTCAGCTCCATAATACTTTACAGTTTCAAAATTTAATAAACTATCAACACTCCGTGCCTTCTGAGCATTATCGGCTAAGTTCATACGTCTTTGAAATTTTGTACGCCATTCAGTTACACTTATAGTAGCCACTAAATATATAATAATAACAATAAAAGTAATTATAATATATAGATATAAAATATAAAGGTTATATAAATTAAATAAGTTACCAATATATAAAGCCATTGTTAAAAAGACAATTAATCCAAACCATTTGTTAAATGCACTAATAAAAAATATTACAGCTACAATAATGTCAACAATCGTTGGTATTATAGAAAAAAGAATATAACTTAATAAATTATTAATTGAATCAGTGCCGCGATCCATTACTCGAAGTACTTCTCCAGTTTTACGACGAAGATGCCATCGCAAACTTAAATTATGTAAATGTCTAAAAAGAATTTAAAAAATGTATCTGCATCTGATATATATATATATATATATATAGTATGTTAATAAAAACTATATTAATGTATTACCTAAATAATTCTACTTCTACTTCACGAGTTGTATATTGTTGAATACGAATCCATAAAAACGATCTTAGATTGTTTAATAGACCCATACCTCCAGTACCACCTCCTTGAAGAAATTTGAATCCAACGTAAATTAAAACCAAGTCCCATCTAGTGTTAAAAAAAGTAACTTAATTTAAATATAATTAAATTATTATTAATTATAATAGAAAAATTTGGTATACCTGAAACGTAATGGAGAATTAGTCACGCTATCCACAATTTTCTTATTATAAATTGGAACATAAAGATTAATTACTCTGCCAGTAATAAGTAATAAAAAAGAAACTATCACTCTAAGTTGAAGTGAAGTACTTGTTTTTGGCCATAGAAAGGGTGCAAGAGTTTTAATCTTATACCATACATTTTTCCACGTTGAAACATTTTCATCTGGTTGCTGTAAATTGTAATGAATTAAAAATAACGTCTTTATTAAATTTACGTTATGTACAAAGTACTAAATATAAAATATATTTAGGAATTAAAAATTATTGTAATTTACATAATTTAAATTTAAATCACTAATAAGTTATAAAATAATATATAAAATGATTTTAATTTTAACTAATTATATATTTCTTAAATATAATATTTTGAGATATTTCTTTTCAACATTTTAATGAAAAATTCATATCTAAATTAAGAAATAATTAATTTAAGATTTTCAATAAATTATATATATTTTAAACCACAATAATAATAGAAATATTGGCAATAAAAAAATGATTTACAGTTGAATTAAAATATAAAAAATAATAGATAACTTACACTTCCAAATCTTGATTGTATATTGGATCGATCATTAAAATTATAATAACTACTTGGTGGATTACCAATAATTCCAGGTGCATGTAATCCAAGACTAAAGATTATAAGATTACTGCAATATCTTAAGATAAATAGTGTCATTTCTATTTTATCAGATAGTCTGAAAATAAATTATGGCTATTTTAAAGCAAATTAACATTTAACAATGTTTAAGAGTAGATTGTTAATAAATATGAATTTATATTACAGATATTTCTATTTTACATGATTTCAAAAGTTAATACTTAAGCAATCTGATAATAAATTTGTTATATTAAAAACTGCAAAGATAGATCATAATGATAATTTCTTTTTCATTTATCATACAATTTAGAATATTAAAATGAAAAATTTCTATTAATTATTTAATTAATAAACAAAGAAATTTCTTACGTATCCAATTTAAACCACCATTCCCATTTCCAAAGATTGATAAAAACAAGGTTTTCAGCAATGAATGCAAGTGTCCAAAAACCAAGTAAAACAATACCATGGCCACGAGGTGGGACACTTGGTAACAATTTATGTCTCTCTACACTTAATATATAAACTGAGTAAGGATATATTACTATTGTTAAGCTTGTTGTAAGAATCTAAAAAATTTTTTAAAAAATTTCTATTATTATTTTAAACAATAGTAAATGAATGGTAAGAAAATAAATATTTAAAAAAATTAATAAAAATACAATTAATCATTTTCCTTTACCATGTAACCATATACTTGTTTGTCATCTAAAATTGTTGCTTGTAAAATAATTCGTAGAAGACTGAGCAATGGGATAAGATATAAAAATATTTTTTGTAATATATACAATTTACTTCTTGGTAATGTACGAAAGTCAATTTCAGTACCATATCGTTGATACATCCATAGTTGAATTGTACCGAAGATCAATAAATATAGAGCAATTATAGAAGAACTAAGAGTATCCATAAAACATTTGGACAGTCCATGATTAATCCAAATTTCATTGAATGTCACATTTAATGGACAATATGTCATATTTGTTTTATTCATATTAACTTTTTTCTTTTTCAACAATTTTGACTAAAAGAATTTTCATAATACTATATAAATAATTGATTTACTTGCAGAAATCTTAATAAATGCATCTTTTACATTCTCAAACAAAATCATCTGTAAATAAAATGATAAAATAAAATTTTATGATTTATCACTAGTAATTATTTTTTAATCAAACAATAGACCTTCTTGATGAAATTATTTACAAATAAAAAATTATAATAAAATTACAAATGATTCATCACATATCATTTATAGGTTAAATTGTAATACTTTAAGCAAAAACTTGCTTTAGTAAAATTTGTCTCAAATTAGTAAATATAGAATAACATAATTTTAACAAAAAATGAAAAATGTGCAATAATGATATTTACGTAATAGAAAAATGTCGGAACATTTTATTTATATTTTCTAAAAATCTTGATATTCTAAATTTTATTACTATCAAACTCAAATGAAATATAAACAGATTTATTGCTTATTCCTTTGTAATATTTTCAAATGGAAACAAAACATTTTTATAAAACAAATTACATTCAAGTTAAATTCTCTAACTGGTAACTTTTACAATTTTTAAATGTCATTTGAACGACAATATACGATTAACACTACGATAAGACTATTACACTATAGATTAGATGCATATGATAGTAACGAAGAAAACCTCTTGCCAATTTATAAATCAAAATATAAATAAGATAATAATATAAATACGGGTCGGCATATCTTTATTAATCGATTAATCGATTTTTAATTTAATTTAACGTAGATTTTTTTTTAAGAAATTAAATTTCTAAGAAAATTAAAAAATTACCAAGCAAAATTACCATTCTATCATTTTAATCAATAATTTTTTAAAGTTAATCCAAATGTTAAAAATAATTCAAAGGTTAATTTAATGTATAAACACTCGTAAAATTTAAACCATTTTATATTGTTATAAAAACTATGCATTTTAACTAGGAAATCGAGGGTAGGCTATATACTCAATACGCATGCGTAATAAAGTGCAACAATATTTTTAAAACTAGGAAACATAAGTTTATTGAAAGAATATTTTAAAAAAATAAAACAATTTATCAAGAATAAATCAACTCATGTGTTCTATTTGTTCCAACTTTTCACCTTAATTTTTAAACAATTTGTTTAACTTAAAATTAAAAATTATCGTAAAATTAGAATTATCAATAGTATTTGATATTAATAAAATACGTTTGTAATATGCTAATGGAAAGTATTGCACACATATAAAAATGTAAGTTTGACGAAATTAACAATTGTACAAAATAGCTGTAAATTTAGACAGTTTAAATAATTTAAATTTAAGTTGAATATAATATAAAATGTATAAGTGACTTAATTTGATTTTATAGATTTATAACAACTGATCTCTTATAAATAAAAATGATTACTTGTCTTTTTTTTTATAATAAATTTTAACTTTTATATTTTATTTTTACTTAAGGTATTTATCATAACAAATAATTGAGTAATATTTGATATAATTGTAATGAATTTGATGTTGTTTACTTTAATATAGGTTTGATTGTATCTATTCCATATAAATCAAAGGAACGCAGGCACCGTCCTTCAAATTTTCCAAGACTATTACTGAAATTACCTAACATATGTGCAAATAATTGTATGACTCTTGTTTATACAGTTGCATTGGCACATTTGATTCGAAATATTAAAATGAACTGTAAATAGCTACAAGTGACATAGACTTTTATGATGCGATATATTAAGGAGATATAACAAATCTGAAGGTGGTTGAAAATTCAATAGACACTCTCAAGAAAATAACAAAAGTTCCTTATTTTAATTGATTTATATTTTATTTTTATTCTTGATAATAATTTCTTATTTTTCTCTATAACTAGTAATCTTTAATTAAATGTATGCTTGTTTATGATGTATTCTTATGATTTTAATGCTTCTTCAAATTGAAATATTTTCTGTAGAAAAAGTTAAAACGACCTTTTAGTGAACAATAACTTACTTATTTTTTAATATTCATAATTTATAAAAAAAATGTATTGATATAGTAGTATGGATTCATTTAAACATTTATTTTTATGAAAAATTCAATATTCTTTTGATATTAATTGAAAAAATAATATTTTAAACAAGATAAAAAATGCTACTTAAAAAACAAACTCTTTTAATAATAAAAATGAATGATTAATTCGAAGAAATGATATATAAGAATGTTTTGCTTTTCAACTAATTTCGATCTTATTTTAATTAAATACTTATTATTAATTTAGTCATATTATATACATATTGTATTTAAAATAAAAAAATAAAGAAAGCTTTATATTTTTTTGTTTATGATTGTTCCACGAAAAAAGAGTTTTATTACAATAATTGTTAAACATTTGTGAAAAATACGAATAAATATAATATATCAATATGTATTCATTTTAAAATCTATTACTCCATAAAAATAATATTAATTTATTCAATGAATACATTATGTAGAATAATAGTATAAAATAATTTAATTATAATAAAATTTAAGTAATATCTTCAGAGAACGAAATAGGATTCAAAAATTTGTTCAACACTAGCATCTTTATAATCAATAAACAATATGTATTAATAATGTACTAATTTCTATTTTACCAGAATTATTTATAACACACGCTTATTATCCTGTAATATCACAATATTCAAAGAAATATTGTGGAAATAATTTATTTAATAATAATAATATGATGTTAGATATCATCCTTTATTTTTTACAGAGATTTAATCGTCTCCATTAAATATTAAAGTTATTGATACAATCAGTTATATAATTTATTTATTGATATAATCAGTTATATAATTTATTTTTTAGTTATTCAGTTATTGATATATGTAGTTCATTCGTTGTTTTAAATTAAACGCAAATAATGACGAATTACCAATCAACCTGCATGCAATTGAGTAATTAAATGGGGGAGCCCGAATGCATAGTCAGTTAGTATCGAATATACAATTTCTAAAAAAAATTATTTATAATATTCAAGATATTTTTACAATAAAAAATATCCGAATTTTGCATTCGAGATATAATTAATAATTGATTATAGTGTATCAACACTGCTTAAAAATCTCATTCTGAGTAATGAGATTCGAGATGTGTTCAATTAATTAATAAATAATTAATTTAAATTATTTTCAAAATAATTGTATTGCAATTATTGTTAGTGAATAGTTTTATACAATTATAAGTGATAAAACAAATTTCTCTACAAGCATTAATGGATACTGTTTAGAATGTTGATCATGAATGGAGAAATGAGGAAGCAATGACGTGCCAATTACTGGATATATCGCTAAATGTAAAGAAATGTCTCTCGAATATTAGACAAAGAATAATGAACCTCAAGAAAATTGAAAGACGACCATAATATGAATATCTTATGTGAACAGTTAACACAAATAGACCTGAAGTCAATGCAATTAAAATTAGACTTGGAACTTTTGTATCGTTAAAAATGCTCTAAAAATCTGTGCCATGAAAAAAGTTATTGATACTCAGAACATGAAGAATTAACAAATCATAAATTTGCTTTATAAACTGTTCTTACTGTAAACAAGAAGGGTAGTGGATTTTACTCATCATTTAAATTGATTCATAAAAAAAATTATTAGAAAAGAAATATTCAGTACATTAAAGTTACTTTTTTTAATTTTTTAAACAGTAGTATAATATAATGCTAACGACATAACTTATACTTATCTAATTAAATTAATTTTAAATAAATTTACAAACTTGAAAAATGAAAAATAGTTTATTACAATATCAGCGTAGGCTTAAAGTAGTCCCGAGTGGTAATTTATTAATTTCACATTATACTGTCAATACAAAAGTTGAAAATATTTTTCCGCCCAATTATGAAATTAAACAATAAAAATTTAAAAGTGATAGTCGAAGTGGTAGAAAGCTAATATATTCATTTTGAAGACTTCGAGATATTAAAGTATAAAATTTTGATACTAGTGGACCCGCTGACAACTATGTATGTAAACATAAAATTAGTCGATACCTTTTATTTTATGTAAAATTTTAAAACCATACATTAAGCTAAGAATTACTTAATAAATATTCAAATATATTATGATGAATAAATTGACTTGAACTACTAATGTCATGTGTAACACCATTGGTGACAATTGAGAATTTTACAGAAGATGAAGGTAAATGTTTTTTGTCGGACGAGCAATAACGGTAGAATTATTATTTATAACAATTAGCGAGTGTGAAAAGAAAATATTATTGAAACGTTATTTTACCTTTATTTATATTAGACACGATTGGAGCAAATTTTGAATTGTAAAAAGTAATTACGCAGATCGCTATCATGAAAATATAAAAATTTCAAATTTAATTTATCCAATAGAATGCATTATAAAGGTGTTACTTAGAACATAACAATTCGATTGCTTGTTGTTTATAATGATTTTAAAAAATTCAGAAATTAGTATTCTTTTAAAACTAATTATATCTCCTTATATTGCATTTCATCGGATTTAGAGCATTTTATAAAGAGAGTTTATTCTTAAAATAATAATAATGTTAACAATTAAGTGACTTATAGTAAATGAAATTATTTAAACATTTCAAATTCTAAGACAGTCTTTTCAGTATAAGCAAATATCGATTCCGTATGCTAAATACGATTGAATCAAGTGATAATAATTAGTCTAAATACACACGTGCATGTTTATAAATGACTACGTACATGCATATGTCATCCCATAAAACTTTATAAAAATATTTTTAAACGTAATAAGATACGTGATTAGACAAAGGTAAAAGAAAACAAAAACAAACAAAAAAAGTGAATTAGTGCCAGCCACGATTATAAACAACGCATTTATCGAATACTAGATATCGATAAATGCGCGCGCTTACAGATTTCACGTGCTATGCAATTTTACTTCTTCATCACCTTTAATCGTTCTTTCACTTAAAGCTCGAAAAACGTACTTCTACCCTATCTACGTAGAAAATGATATCAATCCTAAACGAAGGCAAACTCACAGAGCTACACTTTATATACACGGCTGTAGGTAGCTCTGGTGACTTCTGCTTTCGATCGGCTGCGGATAATAATTCATCGTTTCTCGCCCGTACGGCACGCGCAGCCCAACTCAAAACACTGTATAAAAGGGATGAGCGTAGGTAAAGTAACGACATGTATGGCGAAGATGGTCGAGCTCGCTCGCAAGTACCATAAGGCTACGTACGAGCATCACGCGAAGCGTTCGTGAAGCGCCAAACGTAGCGGCCTCCTCCACTGCTCTATCTCGCCAAGTCCCCCGCCCCTCCCCCGGCCCACCCCCAATCGCACGTTCGCACAAACGCTCTATCTCTCCC
>JAPYYT010001768.1:0-23461 GCA_030522565.1 Ceratosolen corneri
TATATATATATATATATATATATATATATATATATATATATATATATATTTATATAATCTACAACCTAAACGTAATAATTTTATCGAATACACTGAAAATTTTATCCATTTAAACATTTGTACTATTTTTATCCATTACAACATGATTAAGCTGCTTTAGATAAAAATTCAATGCTCACTTGAGAAAAGGCTTATACACACACATACCTGTGCAATAAAACAATGTAAATGCAAAAGCACAGGTGCAATTGATGGGCTTTCCTTCGACAAAAGAAACATTTGAAAATTGATCAAGTTTATATAGTAATGCGACGAATAATTTCACTACTTAGTAACGAATACAAGAGAATCCAACAGGTTGTTCCGAGACTTTTCACGATACATGCTCAACTGTTCATTATCGAATTGTCCCTGATACTTCAGATTCATCAAACGCATTTAAAAAATATAATTGTAACGACAAATTATTTCGTTTTATCAAATAAGCCGGATCTACCGGAGCAGCCAATAATTAGTATAAACAAAAATATTCTGAGCTTAGCCTTCAATGTAAATAAGTTACTCGTGTCACTAGCTGCCACCGCTCGTCATATTTATTAGCTATTAATCTCAGTTGCATTATGAGCAAGCAGCGAACAATGAATTAGTAAATTTGGAAATTCACCCGCAGAGAAGGTAAGCCATCATTGGTTGCGCCAATCGCTAAAAAGCCCAGGCTCGGATAAAAGCGAAACATCGGAGTAATTAACGAGTAAGGGCGGAATAATGGCCGAGCAGAGTGGCAAAAGCCGTTGCCGAGCATGAATGTATTATTCGTACCTCGCATCTCGCTGCGATCTTTATCAGTTGCAGCATTGTCACAAGCTGCTAGCAGGCGATGAACTGCCGGAGGCACGTCGGAGATGAGTCGGCCAAGCGAACGACTGATCGGGAACTGGAGAGTGAAGCTAACCTTGTCGACGTTTCACCGACAGATACCAACAACAGGCGCATGTTTTCTCGACGGCTCGTACGGCCTCGAATCCGGCGCCGCTCGGACTCCCCGGGGACTTGGGAACATAGAGTCCGCCTCAGTCACGAGGAGATTCTTCAGAAACAGCTTGTAACTTAATCTGCGATTGTATTACTATTTAGCTGCTTAGAAGGGCTAAAGATCTATCGGAATATTTCTGTTATCCGTAATGTGGATAAGGATATATGGATAAGGGGATTTCCTTGAAAGTACGCTTCGCTCCAAACTCAGGCTGCTTCTCAAGGCAATTATATTGTTTAAACGAGCTTTTTCCCTCACTCCGCCCTCGTCCATCTTCATTATTATAGTGCTGTTACCTTTCGTCTCTTTTTACTTTTTACACGATGATAATGATAAATTTCAATTTATCTATGGTCACGGGCTACGTTTCGATCTTTGAATAAATTCTACGTTGTGCATCTTGATAAGTTGCAATTAAATGATCAGCAATTGTACAATTTAACTTACAATTCGCTGTTAAGCCTGCAATAGATAAAGCATTAATAAATCTAAGATGCAATCATTTTAGTTAATTTCTTCGCGAATCGAATATATCGATTTGCTGTTCCCAACTATATATATATATATTTTTTTTTTTAACCGTACTTTCAATGACATAGCCTTAAGAATAATCTTTAATTGAAATAAAAATTGTTTCTTTTAATTGATTTTAACATTCAGTTCAGCCAACGTAAATAATCTAACTCACATGATATATATTTGTAAATCGAAGAAAAGTTTAGTTACATGTTTTTTAAAGCAAAGTTCTAATTGTTTGAATTTTTAACGCAAATCACCCATGCAAAAAAATGCTCATTTTGAGTTTATATTTTAACACTTGAGATAAAATTGATAGGCTTAATAATAAGCTCTGTTATACTCAAATTCAATGGACTAGCCTATATTTTATTATATATATATATATATATATATATAATGTTACAATATAATATAATACAATTTTTTAACGATCTATTGAAAAAATTCAAATATGAAAAAGAAATTTTTCTAGTAGATAATTAAATTTAATTTCTTAAATCAACTCGCTCATAAATCAACATATATAATACATATTGTTCTCTTTTATTACAAATGCTTTTTCATAACATGAAGACTGGATATTCTTCAAATGTATAGGCATTCTTATAGATTTAAATAAAATACGTATTTATTGTTTACGTGCCTGTTAAGAAACCTTGTCTGCTTACATGAATTTACAATTCATTGTGTTATTGCTTTTTCATCAGTATTTAGCCAATTCTACCGCGCGACCTTTTAGTTTGTATCGAAGAGCTCGTATAATTAATATTAATTATATGCAACCACAATATCCGAAACCATTGTAGTTCATACTATTTAAATTGTAAAGTTTTAAAAATAAGGCAACCTTTAGGTGTAAGTCAAATACAGGTCAACGATACAGTAATTCCAATTATACAGTAAACAGAATATACAGATACGCTGTATGTCTTATAAAATTATAACCATTTACTTTCCTTCATTATTTGTAAAAATTTACATTATAGATAAAATTATCGCACAATCAATTATTGTCTAAAGGTTATAAAAGATTTATTTTTAGCTATAGATGAAAAATATTAACTCATTATATTACAAAAAAATTTTTAATTTTTAACAACTGCAACGATATATATATATATATCAAAGGAGAGAGGAAGACAGAGAGAAAATTAAAGATACAATTCTTTTACCAAATATAATACGACATACAATGTGAATAATATACCAATACTTGATCGGTAAAACAGTACACTAGTAAAAGTTAAAATGTTTAACTTTTACTAGATATTTATACGTTTTCTTATTTGTATGTTTGTAATTTTGTTCTTTATAATCACACACGCGCGCACAGTTTTAATTATTTAAGCACAACTTGTACAATATACATAACACAAACAACAATCTATACAATCTATGCAACATGTCCACCATATACAACATAAATAATATATGTACAAATATATTACATATGTCTTACTTCCTTCTTTTAGAGAATGGTTTTTCACTTAAAGCTTACTCTATAAAATGTATTAAGTTTTTAAATAAAGATTTATTAAATTATTGTTTCAGTTTGTTTAAAAAACAAATTAAGAATCAAAATTTTACTAACACTTTTAAAAATTCAAAAATATTTTTCATTGTTTGTATTCCTTGGAATATCAGAATACTATAGAAAACTTTTAAATATTAACTCTACATATAATCATATAACTATAATAATCAAAAGAATATATAATCATAGTTAAATGCTTAATATAAAATTTCAAGATTTAAAAATCGACTGTATTTAAGCATTTTATACATTATTCTACACTAAGCAATTGCACGTACGTCATTTTCCAATTACTCATAATCTTAAAAAGGCTTCATAATTATAATACCTTGAATAATCTGATTGTATAAGAAATAAAATATTTTTTGCCAATATTAAAGAAGCTAACAACTTAAGACAATTTAATATGAAAAACATATTTTATGATAATTTGATTTTAATTTACGGTTTTAATTTTTATCTTAAATTTTACGTATTTTCGAGGTGGTAAGATGTAATTCAAATATTTTTAATTTTTGAAGTATGACCTTTTTCGTTAAAAGTCTATTTATTCAGCGTGAAAATATTTTATGTCAACTATTGCTTTTTCAGTTGAAATGTATTATTTTGCTTCTTTGAATTTTAACAATATTTAACTACAAAAAATGAAATTTCTTAAAAGCTGTAAAGCAAAAATTAAATATAAATGTAAATTTTGCTTTCTTTCTTCATTAGCATATAAATTGCAAAAATTATGGTTTTATGCAAATGTTTAGTCGATTGAGAAACTGTTTTATCGATATTATATGGTATCTCCAATAGATGACACTACCTACAACTTGTGATAACTTTTTAAAATTATTCAATGTAAAAAGTATTAATGTCCTTAATAAGTATATGTATAATTTATATCTTGTAAATCTTTAAAATCCATTTAATGTATTATACAAGTAAACGAATTCTTTATAAAAAAAACATCCTTTTGGACAGATCAATTTTTTATTTTAATAACACGATTTTAAGTTATATATATATTCAATTTGTTCAATTTTTTATAAACAATATAATATGTAGAAAACCTTATAAGTATTTATATATATATATTATATTATATTTATTATTATTATATATATATATTTAATTTATATATAATTATATATATATATATAATTTAATTTTGTATATTTTATTACAAAAATATAGAGATGCTTTTTATCAATAGATCTTATAAATTACTGATAAAAAGTAATTCAGGGTAATTTTGTACGATAAAGTTCAACATATTCAAGTGGTCATTCTAATCAATAATTAATTTATAATTCAAAAATAATTGTGCGAGACAGGACGAATACATGAAACATTGTATTTAAATTATTCTCATATTATTTCAGTTCTACATTAAATTAGGCAATTTCTTGTCAACATAAGTTGTTTTTGTTTATATATATATATATATATATATATCCAATCCATTCGTATCTTGTCTATGAAAATGGAATGCCAATTGAAACAGCATTATTCTCTTTATAGTAGATTTTAAGAATTGATTGCAGTTAAAACAGTCTGCTGAATGATAATGTTAGAGTAACGAAACCTTAATAATATATGATGAGAAATTCTACCTTAAACGATACATTGTGTTGGGTCGTTCCAAAAATGAGTTACAATTCCTACAGTAAGTATTTCTAATCGAATAGATGTGGAGGTATTGGGAAGGTGAATGCAGTAAGTGCAAATCTCTTTTCACTTCGCATAGAGTTGAATGCTCGAGCGGTGTCACTCACAAGTGACACTAGAGGCCCAAGAGGCAATAGTTATTACGTATAAAAATCCTTGCCGTCAAGATTGACGAAACGAGCACACGATGATGCGTTGGTCCTCTGTTCGCTCGCAGAAGCTTTAGCACGACAAATTAAAATTCAGCCTGCTCAGCTTTGCCTGGCATGGAAAGACGAACTTGCGAAATGCATCAACAATTACAGGCGTATGCGTGGCGATTAATCGGCAGTAGGAATGTAATCGCGATGCGCCTTGAGACTTAACATTGAATTAACGAGCAGCTGCTAAATCCACAGGGAACTACTATGACTCGGCCCATTGACATTCGGAGCTGTCCCCTGCAACCAACCATTCACAGTTACAATCTCACGAGATTGCCAAAGCAAATAAAGCCTCGCACCGATCTTCCATTTCAATATGGTTTTTCTCGTCCGCCAGTAATTCCATGCGAGTAAACGCTCGTCTCGGTCGATTTCCCTTTATAGCGAAACTTTCGTCGCTTCGTGCGCCGCGCACGCACAAAAGGAAATATACCTTTGATTTAAAGCTCAACTTGACAGCTCTTTCGCACCAAGCTACTAGACTTGCATCTGAAATCATATGATCTGCCGAAGCTGTGGTCGACGAATTTGCATATTCGAGTATAACATTTAATCGTAGTCTTTTGCTCCTCTGTGTCTGACGACTTGTTTTTATCGCAGCATCTACAATAATCACGAGAGTATTTAAGTGAATAATCGCGAGAGTATGTAAGTGAATAATGGTCATTGCGCGAAGAAGAATGGGGCGCCCGCTTATATGAAACAAAGACTGTAAGATAATCGAATCAATTAATTGACACATGTACACTTTCCAATGCATTTTCCTACATTTTTTTTTTGCTAAATTACATCACTACTACGATAGCCTTTCTTCATTCCAATCGGTATTATGCAAATGTTCACGAAAGAAAAATCATCTATTCATCTATTCACAATAAATCTTAAAGCAAAGAATTTCACTTTTGTGCTCCCTAAAGCACTCTCTATACAACAAAATTAAAACATCGCGAAACAAATAATTTTATACCCAAATCGGAATCGTTCGCTTAATGCTTTTTAATGTAATTTCATCCGCGTCATTGTTCATTGAAAAATATCGAACGAGATTTACAGATGATAATGGCTGAAAAACAATAAAAATAGCTGAAATACTTTGTAGAAGCTCTATATGCGTGGTTGACGCCAACTATTTAACAAACAGTTTCCTGAAAGGTGTTGGCACTTTGAAAGCTACAACTTTTTGAATGAACGAAAATAATCTTTGCTTCTAATATTAGAGCAATCGCAATCGTTAACTAAATTTAATTAAGGCCTAGTATAAATATGCATCTACAGTATTACAAACTTGGAAGTAATTTTTAAATTTATAACAATTATATACATTATATGAGTTATCAATTATAAAACACAAAAGTCAACAAGTATATACATAAGTAACCTACTGCTATCCAATATCTTATTACTTTATGATGCTATGACGAAAACACTCATCAATAGAAAGTAAATAGCTCGATTATAATAATGCAATCATAACATAACAAAGACTTCGTCAATTTATTATTATTCTTATTTTGTTTATTTCCCTTTATTCTTAATGGTGCTTTTCATATTAAATATTAATTGCAAAATACGAGCCAATGTTAATTAAAATAAAAATTAAAATTTAATGCAGTTTTTAGTTGTGTTAATGTACTGGTGATAATTTATATATTAATATACCACTTTAACTAATTTTTCATCTTCGTTTGTAATTTTTTCTTAGATTTTTTCTGTAATGAAAATTTTAATAATCTATCCAATACCATTGCAATAATAATTCTTCCAACAACTTGAACATTTGAAAATTGCGCAATTAATAATTGTAATTTACATCGTTCTTTCAACACATATATAACAAAGTTCTTCAATTTAGAAATTCAGATTGTTCTAAAAAATAATGAATCACAAGGTGGAAGAAGAAGAAAAAATACAACACTTGCTTTACTTTTAGTCAAATTAATCTGCATGTGCTCATGTCATCCCCACATCTTAGCTTCTTGCGCAAAACTACTCAGATTTGCCCACTAATTCAAAAAGATTTTTCTTGATACGCAACAGCATTAATAAAACGGAAGTCTTCCTCGAAAACTCAAGGAATTTGCGTTTACTCCAACACCTTTTGTAGCCTGAGTGTCTGATTACTGCTAACTCCAATCAAGTGCCACGACGTATAACGATGACGAGGAGAATCGACTCGTGGAACCTCGTCAAAGACTCATCGGACTCGCTTGTTTCCTCCTTCCGCGTCTACGTCAAAGCTTCGAAGGTCTCATGCGCACGTTGCCCGAGTTTCAGGGAGGTCGAGCTTATAAAGAAAGACACAGCATCTGAACGGTATTGTCTTCATAATAACGAAAAAAGTGATCTTTTCGCTTTTTTCTCCCCTTCCACCTGCTCACACGCATGTAACACTTTCAATGGCTTTTTGTGAAATGCATCACGATCCACAGAAAATACTAAAATTATAGGTAAAATACTATCATAAAAATGGCATGTTTTTTTGGGAAATGAATTACTCGGATAGTATTTTGCAATGCGGAATCTATAGCTCATTCATGAAGCTCCATTTAAATTATGTTATCTATTTATCCGATCTGCCTTAGCCATATTATTTACATATTTACCTTAGTTTTCATAATTTGTATTATTGACGTGTGTTGGTTTGTCCGTTTGTTTGTTTGCATGTTTTTTTGTTTGTTTGTGTGTGTGTGTGCGCGCGCGCGTGCGTGCGTGAGTTATTTATGATATTTACATTATTTTCTTATCAATGTAAAAACTGTATTAATACGTATTTGAATTGAATTTAAATAACTTTAAATCTTTGATCAAACTTGTGCCAATCGTACACTTTTAATGAGGCAATTAATGATTTCTACAGGAATTTCCTATGAATTTCATTAATTCTGAATACTCTTTACCAAGAAATTATAAAATGTAATAGAGAAGGAAATTATTTTACAGTCAGCTCTTGAAAATTAAAACATACTTTTACTAAAGTAAGTAAAATTATTCTTGTGAATATTTTGTTGTTGGAATCATTAGTGCGACCAGGATTTGCGATAAATAACGAGTAATGTGAAGAAAATTTATTCCAATTCACTTAGCAACAATGCATGTATTATTAAAATAGTAAAAGGAATATTTTAACTAGTATTGATATACTTGTGAATAAAAGTATTTGATTTGTGGACTTCTGAGGCGTGTAGCTATGCACATGGAATGATATATCTTCATATGTTTATTATTTCATCATAATAATTATGCTCTTATATTCGGGAATTTAATTTCATCATCGTTCTTGATTATTTTGTGCTAGAAGCGTCAAAATAACGTCTTTATCTAAAAGTGACTTCAGTTAACAATTACACGGGCGATAAGAATTGGCGTTCGTGCGAAATCATCAAACGAGTTAGTTTACATTATCTTGTTCCTTCATTGAGCAGAATATAAATGTACTTTTCTTAAGTCTCAATGATCTACCTAATGTTGGCTGATAATGATGCTGCGTGTGTCACACGTACAAGCATTCGGATATTATTTAACCAGTAAGAATTCACATAGCTAAACATTACAAACCGAAAAGCCTTACAATTTACAATCAAATATATCTATTTAAAAGTGAAGTTAAAATGACGAGATTTTATTAAACAAAGCATTGCTCTTTACACGTACTTAAGCCAATAAAGATTCTAATAATATCATTCTTTGAATAACGATGAGAGCACTTTTACACATTTGTTGTTTATTATCTTGTAGCTTAATAATCGTCAAATTACGCACTATTAATTATAATAAGCACGCTTATTAATAGAATGAAATTTTATCTAAATAATTGAATTGGTAATAATAATAAGACGAGGTAAAGAGATACTGTCCAGTGGTGAGAATATTTTTAGGTAAGGTAATATTAGGTCTGCTGGGTATTTTGGTAGTACAAAAGCTGTAAGAAAATTTCGCAGGAAAGTTAGGGTCAACGACAGGGCTAAATATACACCGCTTACTCAACGTTAGAATAAATTGCGATTTCAATCAAAATTCAGTAAGTACTCTAAGTCGTAGCTATCAATGATTGACTTACAAATTTTTTCCTTTTAACGATGCACATGTAGATGAGGCTTTCGTGTACGAATGAATACTCTCGCTCTTGTGAGTCTTGTTTTGCTGATACACAAAATTCAAACTAATATTTGGAAAGATGTTGTTGTTAAGTTAATGAAAGCATTTCCTTACGCAACTCGAATTGTTAATATTCAATAAAATAATTAAATTTGTTAAAGCAATCTTGATTTTAAAAAACTCGAAGAGAAAACAGTATCGAAAGTTGCATTTATAATTAT
Organism: Ceratosolen corneri; assembly: GCA_030522565.1. Classification (NCBI taxonomy): domain Eukaryota; kingdom Metazoa; phylum Arthropoda; class Insecta; order Hymenoptera; family Agaonidae; genus Ceratosolen; species Ceratosolen corneri. Next base: position 9,262 of record JAPYYT010001768.1, read on the forward strand.
TAGTAATAATATTAAAATAGTATTTGCTTTAATAACATTTTGGAATTATAAGTCTACGTATATTAAAAGAATATTAGAATTCCAGCCACATTAATGTATTTAAAAAGGAGAGAAAGAGAGAGAGAGAGAGAGAGAGAGAGAGAGAGGGAGAAGAAAGCCTATTAAGTAATAGCAGTATGGTATTACAATTGCATTTGATTCATTTAATAAATCTTAACGCGAGACAACTTACGCTTTCTAAGATGTCGAGGAAACGAGATACTATATATTCTCTGAAATATTCGGATAAAAATGAAATTCCTCGTAAAGAACTTTATTTAGGATTAGCCATTAGCAGTCAAGAGCTGTGAACTATCCAGAAAAGAGAAAAGTATAATAAAGTCCGAAGCTAGTTTTATACCTCTCTAGCATTTTAGCCGTAAATACAAAGAAAGAAGCTCAACATTTAATGGAACTCGACATCAAAGATATATATATATACACATTGCACATGTCACATTGATTAGATGCACATTGCAAGTATTCAAGTAGACCATTCAAATTTTCAAGTATGCCCCATCGATAAGACCAAGGATAAGGTAGGGAAGCATTAATATAACCACCTTAATATTGCGCAATAGTCGCGAAAAACGGGATTGAGTGTTACGGCGATAAGATGAACGACACGCGAGGGGACGGAGTGGACTTTTGGCATTTGAAATTCAACGGCACTGCTGCAAGACAGACGAACGTGGCGCTGTATCGGAGCGTAAAAAATACAATGGAATCGCGAATTGCCAAGATCGGCGAGGGTTGCAATGGGCAGGGGAACGCGGGAGAAATTAAAATGCTCGAGGCGCGGACAGTCGGTGTCGCCAGGACGAGAGTGCGAGTCCGCGGTACGGCGGAGCAAGGAGGCGCGACTACCCGCGGTAACGGCAACTCCTCGCCGAGATGAGCGAGGCTCAAATCCGGACACTCAATGGCGAGCACCATCCTCGAAATAGAAGCGTCTCCGTGGACTCGGGGCTCAAGGCCTGGGCCAAATGGCTGGCGCACTTTGCGGATCCGAGGTCGCGATGCATAGGGTGCATTAAAATAAATATAGAAGCAACAAGTTTCTTTGCGTTGTTTTGCGTTCGGTGGGCGCTACGAGTCGACGAGGAGGTGCCGAGTATTGCGCCACGGTCTCCACCGAGAACCGCTAACTTTCCCTTTCGAAAAGCCGATAGGTGAGCTTCGATACTGGCCGAACGCGACCGAGTCTAGCCGAGCGCGACTCGCTGCTTTCTTTCCGCGAATCGCTCGCCTCAGCCATCCTCGGCGTTTTTCGCTTTTCCGTTCAAGCCCCACGCCGATCTTCGACGTTATCGTAAGCCTTCGACCCCCGCGAGTCGTTATTCTTCATATTGCCCGCTTCAAAACCAGCTGGCAGCCTAGATCCTTATCCTCATAGATCCTTAGCTAACATTACGGTACACTTCTTTGACACGAGTCTCTATTGTTGCCTGCGCGTATGACTGCTTTTCCCTACTAGAAGATAAGCAATGCTGGGGAGCGTATGTGGCGCCGACTGCTTGTAATGTCGTAATGTGCTTCACAAGCGTGATTTTCGATGCTCGCACTCTACGGCATAACAAAAGAGAATTGTATGATAATTGGCGAGCCTTCCACAGGCCCTTCTCTCATTCGCAATTATTCCTAAAAGCATTCGATTGCGTCACGGGAGCTTGGAATCACCTGAGTCACCTCGATTTTCTCCTAGACAGACCCCGTTCAATTTATTTCTCGCCTCCGACTGATATTTAATGCTCTTCCTAAGAAATCCCAACTGCCAGATATTCCATTCAAAGCTTAATGCGTTATGTATATTTCAACGTCATTGTTTACTCAATGGTGTCATAATTAATGCAAATTTATGCTTAAATCATAAACACTATCGATAATAATTAAAGGTAATTAATTATCGATAACTTGTGAGAAAGCTGCGCTCTCCTTTTTTTAATAAGTTAGCTGATTAATTTCCAAATTATTTAGATTAGTCAACTTAATAGTAAAAAATATACGCTTGTATGTCGCTCTTCCGATTAAGAATAAAAAAATTTAATCGCTTCACCCACTGTAAGTAAAGTATATGCCATTGGTTTAAGCTACCTATATGTACCAATGAAATAAATAAAATTATAAACTTATACTCTTAAAAGTGTAAAACGTAAAAAAATATCTTTTACTTGAAAAAATTTTACGTGGGACATATAAATTTTACTTAACATAGACACTTATGTCATTTAACAGCTAATTATATTGCTATAATGCAAACAAAATTAATGTGCAATCCATATACTTCATTATTTAATTTTAATCAAACTAACAATTTTTTTAATTTTTCTATCTTTTATTTTTGTTTTCCCACAACTTTCACAAGTTTATTTTCGATAAATCTTCTAAATTTCTATATCTTTAAAAATATATTTAAATTGTTTCATATTCATATTCGAACTTCCATTTTTCCTTCGCACACAATGTTTAAGATTATTAGACATGTTTCGTAGACATATGTGAAGACAGTAAAAATTCAATTGATAACAATAACAACAACAACAACAACAACAACAACAACAACAATAATAATAATAACAATAATAATAATAATAATAATAACAAGGAGAAATAAAATAAAAAAATAAAGCAAGAAAACTGATATAACAAAATGCAGAGAATCGATCTTTTTCTCGTCGTAATTTTATTTAGAGAGAGAGAGAGAGAAAGACCAAAATTTATTTATAAAAATTAATACATTTTTCATTTTGTTATTTATTGAAAAGATTTTAACATCGAAAATTAATTATTTTTTTGGATAAAATTGATAATATAAAATTTTTATTTTTTCCCTTGTAAATAAATTTTTATAAAATAATGCAAATTTATAAACAAATTATGAACATTTGTAGAAATTTAATGAAACTATTTAAAAGCAATGCCATTTGTTTTTATTCGATTTTTTTTCTTGGTAAAAGAATAATTATTAATAATTTTTAACTTGTAAAATTAATTATAAAAATAAATTTTTGTTACGCATACTTTATATTGCGTTTAAAAATTCTAGTTATTTATATTTGAAAATACAGGGAATATTTTTGCTTTTCAAACTATTAAGCTATTATTTACGTAATGAGTAAACGATCAAACTAATAAAATTTTTAGAGTTATACATTAAAATAAATTAAGAATTAACTTATACGGAATCTTGTACGGAAATTTGAACTCTTAATTTAGTTAAAATAACGTTTCCTGCAAGTATTATTTCAATAATATTACATCATGTATAAAGAATTTTAAATATATTATTTTTAACAAAATCTATTTTATAAAATTTTAATCAATATTATATTTTTTTTCTTCTAAAAAAATCCACATAATTACAGATTAAATTATCTTATAGTGCAATTTTATACTGTTATACAAATTTTAACGCAGTTAAAATAAAATTACTCTGAAATTCCGACTAAATTTGAACACAATAATAATAAAGACAAATTAAATTAATTATTATTTCATTTTAAAAGTTATTATCTGTTAAATAGTTGATTATTGAAATAAATATGGACTAAAAATTATTCATTATTAGATAATATCCTTTAAATTTTGAGTTTAAACACATTTAAACAAATTTGTATACCGATTTATTATTTCTGTTATGTATTGGATATACAATTTAAATGTATTTAATGAGCTTGTAAAAGGTGAATTTCTCTTTATATTACTTTAAAACCAAGTAGGATACTTGATAAATCTGTATTTATAATAACAGATACATAATATAATTAAAAATTAAATTGATAGTAATAATAAAATGTACTGAAATATATATTCAAAATTAAGATATATAATTAAAAAATATTATAATTTATATGAAAATAAGGTACTTAAGTATTGTTTAATCAGATAAATAATGTTATAAGATCTTGTAACTACAATATTGTTATACAAACATTATAAGCGTGCGGGCATGCACATCTAATGCAAACATTCATATACTATTTCTATGGTGTATAATATATCAATAAAATTTTTAACTATTTTATTTATTAAATGGAAACTTCAAATTAAATAAAAATTCAATGATTGAAAATAAGACAGTTAAACCAATTAATTTTAGGATAGACGATTCCATTACTTTTCAAGCATCCGCTGTATTACATCTCACCTACGTTTTATTACAGGTTATGTCCGTTTCTTTATCTATAATTTATTGTAACTTATTAATTTAACAAAATGAAATTATTAATTATTATAAATATTTTATATAAATTAATAATAAGTAAAACAATAATAAACATATATCGTCTTCTGTAACAATATATTTATGAACTGTAGGTAACATATTAATATATGTATTATACGTAATTTATAATAAAACTATATAAAAGATAAAACAAAATGAATTACATTATATCAAAAAATTTAGATAATATAAAATTAATTAGCCAATCCTATTTTTTAAAGAATAAACATTTTTTTTAATATAATCGAGCATACATTCTAATCAGCATATATTCTCAATATAAATTTAAGATATTATAGCATACAATTTTTTTAAGGATTTATTATATTTTATATTTTTAAAATCAAACTAATGTTATTTAATTTCTAAAATATAATAAAAACAACAGTAAATATTATTTTAATCTTGAGAAAATAAAAATATTAATATATTGTTCATTAGATATGTAATAAATCATAAATGGAGTGTTTTAAATTTAATTTTTAATTTGAATTTTAAGAAAAAAGGAATTGCAAGACATTAAAAATTAATTTTACCTCTATATTTAAATTTAAAATTTATAAGTATTGTAATAAGGAAGAGACCGTTATAACGAATTACGGGGATGATAGTTCAACGTTAATTGCTATAAAACCACTCCTACAAGTTTCTTTAAACCTTTATGCAAGGATTATTAGTTAATTTATAAACCTTAACTATAAAAGATTAAGGTTACTCGCTATAGTGAGGTAAATTTATTTTTCTCCTAATACTGTTATACTTTTCATAATATAATTTCTCTTAGAAGAAAATGCTTAGAATATTTCATTCTAAATTTTATCAAATTTTATAGAATCTAATTTGTTATATACATTGATTACACTGTGTATATATATATGTGTGTGTGTGTGTGTGTGTGTGTGTGTGTGTGTGTGTGTGTGTGTGTGTGTGTGTGTGTGTGTGTGGGTGTGTGTGTGTATATATATATATAAAACATATACATAATTATCATAAATATCATTAAAAAAATAAAGAAAATTAAAAGGATATTTATATGCAAAAATATACAGATACTATGTTGATTATAATCGTATCCAAGTTTTCTTTATTAATCTCGTTTCACGTCTTACTATATATATATATATAAAATTTATAATATATAATATATAATATTTATAATATAATATATAATATTTATAATATAATATATAATATTTATAATATAATATATATATATATATATAACATATACATAATTATCATAAATATCATTAAAAAAATAATGAAAATTAAAAGGATATTTATATGCAAAAATATACAGATACTATGTTGATTATAATCGTATCCAAGTTTTCTTTTTTAATCTCGTTTCACGTCTTACTCATTTTTACGATTAATTACCATGTACTAAAAGTAAAAATTAAAGGATAAATATAGCTTTAATAAATGATAAACATTTAATTTTAAAAGACTATTAATTTAACAAAAATCTAGGAATGTGTTTGTGAAAATAATGATAATATTACTTAATTGTCTCTAAAATATTTCTGCATTAATATTCGCAAACAATTCGGAAAAATAATCATAGAAAATTAAGAATTTTCTCGACAAACTATTTAAATAAGCATTAGCATCAATCCCGTAAACTTACCATAGATAAACCATATAAAACATATTTTTTAATAATTTATTTTTTTTATTTATCAACGTTTAATTATCTTTTAAATTATAGGTAACTACGACTACAAATTTTGTATTTGGAACTAATGCAAAAGTTGCCTTCACCATCTTATTATTATTTATCTACGTAATAATGTAAAGTATCAACAAAGCTTTGACTTTCTTCTATTAACTTGGAAACAAAATAAACCTCATATTTAAAGATGTTGTACCGGTAAATAAAAGTAAATCAAGAACTTAACACATCTAAATATCATGTAGTAGAACTATTTAATAAGACATCCACAGTATTTATTAGGCAATTGGAATATGTAACTAAAAAATTATTAACTTATAAAAACAATTATTATTGTCATTGTTAAGGCAATGGATTGGTAACCACATTATTATTATATTATTTATAAAAGGCATTTGTATGAGGGCAACTGTAACTCTAGGATATTATAAAAGTTTACGTAGCGCATAGGATACAAAAAAAATTGTAAAAAATAAAAGAAGCTGTCCAACGACAGTGAAAGCAAACAAAAATATATATAATCAAGATCAGGAAATGAATATATCCATGGACCAACGAAGCAACGTCTTTAGGACGTTCGACCGAGCCAAAGGCAAAGAACTTATATAAGATAGTCAAGATAGGAACCGGTTGTCCCCTCTTCACCTACCACCATTTACTTGTAAATTTATATTTACTTCTCGCTAAGTTGCCCGAAACTTTGCATACGTACAGCAAGACTCAAATTTATATTTGCATGAATTTTCAATATATTTAACACACCTTTCCTTCTATTACCGAACCCATTACAATTTTATTACATATATCTGATTTTCATGCAAATGAAATATTCCAATGAATATATCCATACACACACACACATATATATATATATATATATATACATGCGCGCGCATGCGTGTGCGTTCGCGCGGGCGCGTCTATGCATGAAGTTTTGTGATTATGTCTATGATAGTAATTAATACAACGAATTAGAATAGGAAGGACCGTAGTTCTAGATTGTTGCATCACATTAAATTAGTTTAACGAATGTTTAGTTACTGTACCATATATCAACAATACGATGAAAAGTACTGGAAAGCGAATATGCAATCAATTTTCTATAGTAAATACACGCCCAGGTTAGCGCTCCAGCATATAAACACGCACACGCGCATAACTGTGCATATACTTGTTTTTAATTCAAGTTTGTATCACATAAATCTGATTTATGGCTTCTATAATCCAGTATATTAATTTTAAAAACATATACAGTTTCTTTTGTATTATACTCAAAATTATATAGAATTTTATATGTGTAAAAGAAAAAAATAATTACACAAGCTTAACAACAACTTTTAAATCATTTAACCATGCCTGTGTGGTAGCACGCACGACTGTAGTTTGAAAATCAGTTATGGATCATACGCTTGCGTAGATTTCGATACTATTTCTGAAATAATTATAAACACGTTAATGTGATAAGCTTTCATCAAATCCATTTGTCAGTCCGAGTTAATGAATTACACAATTGACGCCATTCACTCGAGGAAATATAAGGAATCAAGAAAGATTACGAAGAAGTAGCTATTATTTCAGCAAACATAGCTGGAGCCTAATAAAATGATTTGACGCGAGGGACTGTATGGATAGAAGTGTGGAGAAAAGGAAACAACGATATGTATCCCTCGGCCAAAACCATTTTCAGAGAGAATGTAAAAAAATCGACGACGACGCACAATTATCTACGCTGGAAAATTTGCCGAGAAAACTGCCGACGATTGACTCGAGAAACACGCTGTCGCTTGCTCAGGTCGTTGACCCGCGGCTACAAAGAGAGTGACAGGGAGCGCCTCAAGAAACTGCGCTCGTCGTGTGCAGAGCGCGCACTGCCTGCAAAATCGACATCTCCTCGGTGCCGTCCTATTCCATCGCGAAGACGCAATGAAAAATAGGATACGATTGTTAAAAACACTCGAAGCACTTAGCCGAGGCAATTACGAAATGCCTCTTTAAACTTGGTGCATTTCAAACTCAAATTTACGTTGCAAGTAGTCGAATCTCGATGGTTTAAGAATATGGCACGGTAGAAACCCAATTTGTCGAAATGATTCTTGGTAGAAGAAATTTATAAATAATTCATCCAATCCACTATCTAATCTACTGCTTCATGCGCATTTTAATATTCTTTTTACTCTTTTTACCTGTTTTTCATGAGGTCTACCACGTTGCCAATGTGCAAGTACTGTAATAATAAGCTCGACAAGACGAGATGACCGAGGTGCATGCAATTTCGCTCCCAACTACACTTGGATATTGAAAGTTCGCGCTCTCTATTGCCTTCCGATTAAGCTCAAATAAGGAAAAATATGCCACAGATTATCCAATTAACATTTATCACGAGATTTTTACGCTAAATTACCAAAAATAGAACTACTCCGTTAACAAACCTTCGCACGAAACTCTTTTGCTTTATAATTAATCCGAAACGTGTTTATTGTCATCCTCCTATCGATCGAAATCCCTTTTCCATGCAATACTTGGTTAAAATAAACATTTATACTTACGTTGCTTTCTTTTTACGGTGTCCTAGTAATGCAATAATCTATGCATACAGTCAACATGCATGTTTGCTTTTTTAATTCGAAAGACTGATTAATCAATTCTCTTTCCAATTTAAGCCATTTCATATCTGACAATTCAAATCGGTCAAATGAATAAAAGTTAATTCAATATAAGCGTAAAGTACAATAAGCATTTTTAGTTATAATATACTGTTCGCGTTATGTATATATACATAAGCAATCACGAATACTATAAGAATTAATTTTTACAATTATTTGTTCGTATATATTATTATACTATTTTAAGGAATAGGACAATGGGATTATGAGATAAAATATAACACTTTTTAATTTCTTTGTAATAATAAAATGTATTAAATAATGTGTCGTTGGCAATACTTATACATATATATATATAATATATATATATCTCTATTTATCAAACTACATCTTTCGTGGTACATGAGACTTGTGTGTTTGCCAATAAATCAGAAAAATTAGCGAGAACAAATGGGCCAGAATCGACGTGCTATCAATTTCGATGAGGCACTTCTTTAAGGCATAATTAAATATGTTCCAATAATAAATATAAGGCACTTTTGCAAAAAAAAAAAACTACATCGAACGTTCGATTCTCACCCCAAATTTACAAGTGAACGCTAATTTTTCTTCTTTACGGCACGAGTTTATTCTCTAATAACGAAAACCTATGTTCTTTTATCACTTTTGTGGTCCCATTGTAAAGTAGGTAGAAGTCGCTGAGTGACATGTCTCAAAATTCATTAAATTATTGACTAATGTTTTTTTTTTTCCATAAAAATACCTTTGTATAAAACTAAAAAATCTATAAACAACAAAAATCATTTTCATTTCCTTTTCATAAATTATAAGAAATATTGAGATTATAAAAAAAAAAACCGAAAAATATTAATTTATATTTATATATATATACACACATATATATACATATAAATGTAGGCGCATATATACAAATATACATATACATATGCATATATATATAGATACACATATATATTTATATATATATATAGATACACATATATATTCATATATATATATATATATATGTATGTATGTATATGTATATGTGTGCATAGGCACGTACATATATTTTAAAACAAAGTACCAAGAGACACTCGAGCGACTCCTGCCTATTCTATAATCAGTTGGCTCCCATGCGTATATGCGTATATACATAGTACGTATTTTTGGGGTTGCATCATATGATTTTTTTTTTTTTTTTTTATCGAAGGAAGCACGCGATTTACACATGTATTAATAACAACAATAAGTTTCAATCCTTCGCTCTATCCGCTCTCTATCACAAGGAGAAATTAAGTATGCACTTTTTTTTTAATTACTTAATGTATGCATATGCGTGTGTTTTTTTTTTTTTTTTTTTTTACCAATTGATGAAAATAATAAATACAATAAACACAATTCTTTCGCATGTCTGCCTATACGAGGACCTGAATTTACACAAAAGAAATTCTACAATTGAGCTAGGGCTGAATCACAGCTGGAACGAAAAAAAGATATTTTTCTCGAGTGTTTGTGGCGGGCAGGGGAGGGGCAGGGGAAAAATAAAACTACGCCGATACAAAAGGGTTATTGGGATCTGCAGTGCATATGTATGTATAGATTATAAAGAAAAACGTGAGGAACTTTGGCGGGAAATTCAAAAAAATAATATAAAAAAGTATTAACTCGAAGAACACGAGGGTTCGTCTGAGAGCCAAGAGATCGACCTGCACGTTGGCGTACATTATATTTGTAAATAACTGTGAAGAACGCAGTATAAAATATTATATAAATATATAAATACGCAAGAAAAAAATAAATATATTAAATTAAAAAAGACGTACACGTTAAAGTAAGTTTCATTGTTAACTTATATGCGTGCTTTGCATTCATGATTTTGCATATGCCTTGTTCGGTGCTGCATGTAGTCGAGCGTCTGAATTCGTGAAAAACCGAAGCCCATAAGAGGATAAAAATGTAAACCCTCGAATACTTGTAAATAGATCCCTCGATAATAGATTCAACGATAAAACAAAAGGAGATCGACCATTCCGGTACTAAAAAACAGTAAAATGTCTTTTTTATTAAAAAGAAAGTCCTCCGGAAAGGTCATTCCTGAGAGTCAAAATGGTTTATTTATTTGAGGGATGTAGCAGTACAAACGTATTAATAAAAAGTCTTTTTATCGAATAAGAATTTGCATTTTTTCTTCTCGAATAAATAATTTTTAATTTTAATTATTGTGCCGACCGATCAAATTTTTTTGATTCCAGAAGGAAAATGACATTAAATATAATGAAAAATTAACCAAAATAAATATAAAATAGTAGCCACCAAGAGAAACGTATGCGATCACGTTAAATTCAGTAACGTCGAATAAATACCGCGCTGGTATGAATTAATTATACCGCCTCTGGTAATAAAACGATCTGTGAAACTATCATGATTAATAAAAGAATAAAATAATAAAAGAAATCGATAGAAAAGAATAGATGGCAGTGACAAGATGATGAAAAAGACAATAAGATTAATAATAGTGGCGAAAATATCAAATAATATAATATTAATAATAATAATAATAATAATAATAATAATAATAATATTAATAATAAAATAATATAATAGTAATAACAGATATAGCATAGTAGTCACGGATGACTAAATTAATGCGAAACGCATTGAGTAATAATCGACTGTTGCACGTTTCGAATAAATAATGATTGAAGTGAGTACATGCAAGACTGTAATATATTTTGTTGTTATCTCGTTCTATCTCTCTCGGGGCTGGTGTACCATGAGAAAACCACTTGATTTTTTGCAAGACTCGACAAGGCTGCTTGCACGTTAAAAAGCCGCACTGTTCGCGATAATAGGTTAATCAGTAATCAGTATAGAATCAATAATATTATCAATCATAATATAATATAATATAATATAATATAATATAATAATAATAAAATAATAAAATAATAATAATAATAATAATAATAATAAACTAAATCTATAATAACATTTGCTTTCATGTATAAATTAAACGAAAACATTCTCCTCGTCTAAGGAAGAGTATATATAATATATACAAAATGTATTCGATTCTCAAAAAAAACCACGTCACATTTTTACTTTCTCCTCTCTCTCTCCCTCCCTCTATCTTTATCTCTCTACCTTTATTTTTCTCCCCTCTCGCTCTATAACTCCCTCTCTCTCTCTCTCTCTCTCTCGTAAATCACTTTTTCATTCCCGTTCTCTCTTTCTCTCTTCTATACTTCTTGCGCTATCTACTTCAATAGGCACTTTTTTAATGCATCAATTACGATCAAAATATTTATTTGCATTAGTACATTCGTTTTGCACATATTATATTAGAATAAAGATAACTTTATTTTTCTGGTTGCTCATACTTCTACATTTAGTCCATATTTTTAGATTCTTGCTTGTAAAACTCAGATTAGAAAAGAGAAGATAAAATGGACACTCATAAATACAATTTATCAGCTATTGCAATAATAAAATATCACATTTTTTTAACAGGGAAAGAACAATGTTGCGGTGAAAGTTGAAGGTTCCGCCATTTAGCGCCTATTTGTCGAAGTCTTTCTAAAGTATCTATCCTCATGTCGCCTACGTTTGCATTCTCTCGTTATCTTTTACTTGTCGCATGCAATGCGTTGTTTAAAAATAAAAACATGAATAAAGGAAGAATTTACGAACGAAGCGTTAGCACATGTAACGATCCCCAAGATCGATCGTCCCGAGACTGGATTGCTTTTTTCGGTCGTTGAGAAAGGAGAAACTCGCAAAGGCGCGAGCTCCTAAGACTCTCCAAGTAAAGCCCGAACCTGCCTCCCTCCCGTCCTCTCTCTATCTCTCTCTCACTCTCTCCCTCTCTCACTCTCTCTCTCTCTCTCTCATCTATCTATCTATTCTTTTTGAGCGCACCGCTCATTTTCTCTTAATTGTGCTCATAGACTTCTGCATTCTCTCGCTTCATCACTTTCTCTCTCTCTCTCTCTCTCTCTCTCTCTCTCCCTCTCTCTCTCACACGTGCACACGCTTCTCACCCATTCTTTCCCTTTTTTCTCTCTGACACGTACCCTCACACACTCTGTCATTCTCTCTCTCTCTCTCTCTAACGCGCGCGCGCGCGCGTGCATTCATGCTTATGCAATCAACCAAGCACCCAGGCATCCTTGATTGGAAGACAATCGGTATCGTCGATTATGATTTTCTCTCATGAAAGAAGCTTTGATTATGACAACATAGTCGAAAGCCACTGGAAACTCGAGCGCGTCGCCGAGCCGGACGATAGGCTGCGGTGGGGGTCTCCGAAGAAGAAAGCGCCCGAGTTTCGTTTCACTTTCTTGCCTCTCTCCAATTGCGTGTGCCCGTCAACTCTCATTCTAACTCACTCTCACCTTCGACCGTGGAGCGCTCGGCCCCTCGGAATTGCCTGAAAGCGAAAGCCTAGATCTTGAGCTGCTCGAGGTCCGAGAGGGTGCTACTAATCCTGTTGAAGACGGGCAGCCGGGACTCGGCGTTCGGCGAAATTGGCGAGGGTGTGCGCGGCGAGAGCTCGTCCAGCGCCGCCTGGGGGCTGGGACTCTGCCGCGCGCTTAGCAACCCAAAGTCTTGGCCGAAACCGAAGGCCATCGCGGCGAGACCCGCTTGTGGCTCGTCGCTGAAGAAGCTGGCCATCGAGTTGGTCGGCGACTGGCTGAGGCTCGAAGAAGGCGAGACCGAATCAGCGGCGCTGCCAAGCGAGAAGGTCGGCGAGAGATTGAGTGGTTGGGGCCTTTGGGCTGCGGGCATCGGCTGAGCCTGTTGTTGATGCTGCTGGGTCGGCCGCTGGGACCGCGATTGCTGCTGCTGTTGGCGCGAAGATTGCTGCTGCTGCTGCTGTTGTTGATGTTGATGTTGATGTTGATGTTGCTGATGCTGCTGATGCTGATGCTGCTGATGCTGATGCTGTTGCTGTTGCTGATGGTGATGGTGGTGATGGTGGTGATGTTGCGGCTGTTGCTGTTGTTGCTGCTGCTGCTGCTGTTGCTGGACTGGGGTATGCGGTGGTTGAGCGTAGAGAGCCGTGGGCCCTGGGAGAGTCAGGGTGCCGGCACGCGCGAGCGGTGCCGAGGCCGCGGCCACAGCCGCCGCCAACTGCGGTGAGGCCGCCAGCTGCTCGAGGAGGCTAACGTTGACACTGAGGGCCGTAGCTGCGGGTTGCAATAGCGGACCCAAGCCCACGATGCTCGGCTGCGGCTGGCCCAATTGGGCGCTCACTTTCAGATTGTGAATACGTGCCTCCTCGAAGTTATGCACGAAGTGACAACGTGGCCCGTACGGGCAGAAACCGATCTTGTGGAAGGTGCGGCAGAGCTCGGTCTTGTACTTGGGGTGACGCGCAAGATTGCGCAGCTCGCTGTAGCCGTGGGCGAACTGGCACTTGTCGCCGTACTTGCAGCTGCCGCTCTCCTCGAAGGGCCGACAAAGCTCCGTCTTATAGCGCGAGGTCGGCTCGCTAACGCTACGGTCGAGCTTACGATGCTGCTCGATGAGGCTTACCAGGCTCGTGTAACTGCGTCGCAAGGGTGCGAGGCCGTTACTGGGGACGCCACCGGGGACGACTCCTGGTTGCGCGCTGGTCTGGCCATCCTTCGGTTTGACAGCAGTGGGGCTCTG
>JAPYYT010001769.1:0-23449 GCA_030522565.1 Ceratosolen corneri
CCACCCACCCACAATCTCCGCCGCCGCCGCCGCCGCCGCCGTCCTCCCGTCACTTCTAACGAGCGATCGCGAGCCTAAGATAGAGACGGCAAAAGGCTCGCGTCCTTACGTGCCTCTGTTTATCCCGGGGACGGCGGCGATTTATCCATCCGTTACTTCTTCCTGGCCGATATCGGCTCCCTGTCACCGCCATAGACACGCCATTCGCAGGGTACCCGGCAGATACGTGACCGAGATTGCTGGGGGAGGGGCGGGGGGGCGACCTGCATTTTATTGATTAATTGGCGTTTCGAGGCAGGCGAGGCCGATTTGCACTTGGGCGCACGGCCTCGTGGGCCCGCGCACGGCAACCCCGAGTCCACCTTCCCCGGGACCAACTTCAATTCTCCGAGCCTCATGTGCGATGCGCACTGCAAGTGCCCCTCAACTTTTTATCGCACTACGCCCTGATAACTAATGGGTCCCGTAGGCGTGTTTATTTATTGCGCGCTGCATGCCGCGGATATTTATTATGAATGTAAGAGCGGAGCTCGCTACGGGCCCACTCTTTATGGGAGTTGCGGTAAGTTTTTGGAATGCCTATTATAACATTGATGTATTATAATGTCCTTGCGGTCGAAGAACTCGAGTGCCTTATGAGTATAAAAGAGCGTAAAAAGGTGAACTAAAGAGCCGATGATATTAAGGCACCGAGACCACTAAAATCCATCTACGAGGGAAGGCTTGAGACGCGCCACAACACCTCCTTCCTAAGTAACTTCCCGTAAGATTCCGCCGTCATTAATCACAAGTTGTACTTTCATATTTTCAATGGCTCGAATGGCCCTTTTTGCATTGCCAATGCTTTTGTTCGGATATTATTTCTCGGCTGCGCTTTTAATTTGCCGCTACGTGCCCGACACTGCCCCCATCCAACCACCGGTGCATTAGTTTCCTAGTCGCGTGGCAGGATTGAGCCGATAAATCAACCATCTGATCCCAAAGCTCTCGTGTACTCTCTGTCGTATAATTACCGAAGTGAAGGTCGATATAGTGAGCGGACATCTTTCGATCGTCGCGATCGTCAAACGACGCGATTTATAAAACAGGGGAAGGGAAGACGAGTCAAGGCACGATTGGCAAAATATTTTGGCGATGGCTCGTTGCAGAATCGGGCTAAAAAGGCGCGGAGCTCGAGTACTCGGAGGAACGTAAACGAGATACATTGCCAATAATGGCCCTTGACGAGCATCTGATTTATTCATTTGGTCGTAAGAACTAATGACAAGAATCTTATCAAAGCCCAAATCGCTCGTCAATGTATCAGGAGGGGCGAGGAGAAGGGGGAGGCAGGATGGCTGATAAAAATTAGCCGGTAAATAATCGTATTTATGTGACAATTGTCCGTAGTCCGGCTCCGGAGAATTCCCGTTTCGAACACGTGCATGCATATTCCAGTATCGAGGATGCAGCGCGATATTGTCACGTGTTCTATTATATCCGTGAGGTTGGGGTGGGAGGGAGAGGGAGGGGGGGTTAAGGATGTGGGGGTGGCGAGTCGACGAAGACTGTCGAGATCGTCGACGCGCGTCAACTCTTTCTCGTTCGCTTTATCTCCGTCGCACTATCAGGGCCCTCAATTCCCTCTGTCCTCACGTCGCTGACTAATAAGGCCCGAGTGCCTCGCGCTCTGTGTAGTTCCTATTGTTCGACCGCGGCGGCTCCTTCTCTTTCCACGCCACTCGTCGTTATTTATTTATTACATACGAGCGAAGAGTGCGCCTCTCCGATTTTTATTTCCCGATGAATTTTACCTCCTTTCACGAAAGAAGAACTCACGTGCACAAAGAAGCTCGAGTATAAGGAGATGGGAGCGATAGGAGCGATAGGGCGAGGGGGGACGGGGCCGAGGGGGCGGTGAGCGATAGCGGCCGGGCAGGCTGGTGGTTGGGCGGTCGGGGGGGCTGGGGGTGGGTGGTGGGGGGGGGGGGATAGCGGAGGCTGAGAGGGAATGGCGGAGGACGAGTCGAGAGGTCTAGAAAGGACTAGCATTCAAGAGAAAACTTTTGACGGAGCTGTCGGGACGTTATCTCTCTCGCAGTGCTATCCCACTCTCTCTCTCTCCCTTATTCGCGAGCCCTATATATATATATATAGATAGATGTATATATATATATGTATATCAGTCTTTGGGAGCTTTTTCGTCCGATAAAACTCGCTATATCCGAGTTCGCTAGTAAACTTCAGCCGTCGGAGGAGGAAGAGGTGAAGCGCGCAGGATGTAGTGACGAAGAGAATGAATGATAAAAAACGGCGCTCGAAGTAGATTAGCCAAGTGGGATGAAAAGTTTTAAAGAGCTGGCGGATAGGAGGACACGTGGAGTAGATTGAGTTACCGATAAAATTATTCGTACGAAATACGGGGCAAATGCGAGCATTTTTCAGATTAATTTGAAAGAGCCGTTTTATCACGATCGAGCCAACTTGATTTCCTATTAAAATATTGCGGATACCATGAGAAAATTAACATTTAGTCGTAGCTTATGTTACGCTCTCTTTCCGACTTCGCGTTTATTTCGTGATTATATATGGAATATCGCCTCATCCCCTCCCCATTACTGCATTGACTTCATTCCGCACAACAGATTCCATAAATTCCCAATGATAAACGATAAACTTTTCAACGGGAGCGATAATTCAAATTAATTGCGCTTAAATTACAATGTGGCTTTTAATTGATAATATATATATATCGCATTTGATGCAAACGGCATTTAAAGAAATTCGGCTCTCGGTGCTGAGATTTCCCTCGCTATTTTTCTCCAAAGCTAAGTATGTCGTTGAAATTCAATTATGATGAATTCGAAAAGTGGAAGGGAAAAAATGCATACCAAACTGGATACTATTTCACGCAAAATCACGTCATAAAAATTTACATCTATAACTTGCAACTTTTTGCAATCAATATGATAACGCACTCGATATCATCATATTTTAACTATTGACGCAAGAGAATGAAAACGCGCGGAATTAAGAGGGAATTGCGTGACAATAGAGTCTGACAGAGTTTATCGAAGGAAAATTCATGGATTTAGAAAATGAACTGCTCTGCCGATTTCAATTATATAATGCAATATAAGCTTACGTCACGATGACGCAATTCTCAGTTTTGCGATTCTACCACAGTAATAATAATTTTTCCATTTTGCTACAATTTAGTGAGAAGTGTTCCTTCGGCTCAAGAAGAATTGCATAAAAAGGATTAAATTAAATTTGCAGGCAATTTGTAGGTTTAAATAAACTTTAATGCATTACCGCTTATTTAGTCATTTATGCTGTTTGTTTTGTCAATGTTACATTTAAATGAGAATTAAAATTACATTACGTGGCATATTTTCGTACTATGCCATTTGTATATGAAAAAGGCAAATTTCACGGCAATTTCTTTAATAAACGTGACGAAAATACTTTATTTATGTAGCCATGAGACGGCATCGGATAAAGTAAAAATTACTTAATCAGTCATATGTTCGTTTCAATCGTAGTGTTAATATAGTTAATAACGCAACACACATTTATAATGATTTTCGTAAGTATTTTACTTGGATGGATTATTCTAATTATTATTGTGCCTAGTCCATAAATACGCGAGAGATCCAATGAATCAATGACGTTTTCTAAATCCAAAATCTATTTTCCCACTAATCAGGACGTAAATTTAGAAAATTGTTTTAAGCTCCGGATTATGTAAATATTTCTAAAATTAGCCGAGCTAATGCGCCTCAAATGGAGCAAATAACAGCCACTCGAATGGAGCATGAAAACTTTAAACGCATTTATCTTGAAAGGACTTTTACGAACTACGAAAAGTGATAATTCACGATATAAAAGCCATAAACCAATAACTTTGAAACATAAAATGCCATAAAGGAGAGGAGAATTGCTTGAGCTACAAAGGAAAATATTTAAAATAATTAATCGTTCCCTTTCTTATCTCTACAAACAATGTTTATCTCGGGAAAATCTCAACCTCGATAAATTCGTATTCCTGCACTGATTTTCTTTCAATTAATAAATACTTTTATTAATGACTGGCGAAAAATCTCGTCTATTAATTGTTCTACGTGCACTGGTTATCTATTCTTTTTTCACTATTGAAATCTAATTTCATGCAAAGTGTCAGCTTTTTATAGCATAAAAGTATAAAAGACGAAGCGAATATTTTCGTGCTCATGTGCCCCAAGATTAAAATTCCTAGGAAACATTAGAGATTATTTAAGCAGAACATTACTACTTCATCCGTACAATTTCTTTGTCAAAAGATTATAGGTTTCGAATTGTAAAGAGCATATACTACGTAAATTAAAAATACCTATTACAATTAATGTAAATTTCAATGCTCTTAGTACTATGGGAAATTGCTTAAATTGGCAAATAAATGAAACGAAAAACTTTTGTACGCGTGTCAGTAATATTTACACTATTAAAGAATGCAATTTAGTTTTTATTCTTTAGCGTATGGCCAGTTTGGTATCGATGAGGCGACATGTAAACACTAAATCCTTTCCAATTTAATATTCCTCCTCCATAAAACCCCTTTGCAATTCGTATTTTCGTGCAATAAAGCTTCAAACAGTTGTCATATAATATTTTATGTAACGTACGTCTAAATTTACTAATATTGCTGTTTTACAATCACGTGAGTATATTTGCTGCATAACATTTATGAAATGAAAATCCGGCGACCATTTGAAAATGGAACTTTATCAAGGAATCAATAGATTTAATGGCCAATTAATAGCTTTCGATTTTAAATCTCTGAAAATATTCAGTGAAAATTTTTAAACAATAAGAGTTACAATTAACGGCATTTATATGAATGTGATAAAAATACATTTAATTTATTCATATTAAAAGTCGATCATAATTTTAATTCAATGTTTCAATTAGTACTTTCAATTGCTAAGGGATTTAATTCCGAGGGAAATTAGATTTGGACAATGTAATTGCAATATTATCGGCACTAATAAGGTATTTTTAGTTTTTTCATCCAAAACGAAACCTAATTTATCTCACATTTAACAAATAAATTGTATTAGTATGGATTTTTAATTATTTCGGCCGAACTAATAACACAAAATTCTTATAGAAAATGGTTTATTCCATCTTCGTTGTCTAAAAGTACCTAAACTCATATGATTAAACGTATCCCGAATAATAATTTAAAATTCATGTCCTCGCGTATAATAATGCATTTATAATAATTTAAATAACCACTGTAACCAATGTTGCTTAATTACAAAACTAGGATGGAAATGGCTACTTTTAAAGCTTTTGTATTGAACTGAGATTCTTTTATTAAATGCTGTGATTGAGCAACTCGTTGAACAAAAAATACCGCAGCTACAATAAGTCGAACAACGTTGAAAAGTTATGCAAATTATAAATTATGTATGCGTACGGTGGCATACGTAATTCGAATACAGACTCGGATGGAACGATTTTGAAATTCGAATAGAAATGTAGAAGAAACGCGAGCTTATTAGTTTATTTTGTTACCGACCTGTCGACGAGAGTAGTCGAGACGTGAAGTCAGAAGTAATCTTCTTTTGTTTATTAATCGACTGGCATATAAATCTGAGATAATGGTCGCATGAATATACGTAGAAAGTTGCAAACATACAAGAGAAAATAAGTAGAGATGCCCATCCAATGATAATTCAATAGACAAAGTCTTTGATAGCCCATCAGGACTACACACGTAAAGGCTTATTTTCTATTTATATATGTCCTTATAAATAAATTATTAGTGGCAAAATGAAATCTTGACTCGAAGGAAGATTATTATATGTTATATTTCCTGAAATTCCATAAAAATTCTGCAATACCTACTCGAAAAGTAGTACCAACGCAACTATCTTTCCTTCCTCTCTCCCTCTCTCTCTCTCGTCATCTATCTGTATATCTATTTATCCATCTATCTATCTCTCCCTCCATCTACTTTGGCTCGCTCTATGTCTCCGTCTTGCTTTACTCTTCAGTCACTCAGTCACTCGCTGGAGAGTAGTAATTTCATATCCGTCGACGCGAGCATGAAAAATTGAAAAGCTCGCGTAAAAATTGCACCAGAAGAAATTTTTCGACTCTTCCAGGAGGATGAACTCAAATACATATAAAGGATGGGAAAGGATGAACTCACAAAAATAAGAGAGACTCCCGCATACTCCTACATCATATACACGTGCACCCACCCTTCCCGTTCGCAAGAATCTTGTTTATATTTATACAGAGATCCAAACAAGCACGTCATACCCATAATTACGTATGCACTTTCATAGAGCTCGTACGTACGTAAGTAATGCACGCGGAGCGCCCACGCACACGCGCGCGTGCAATCGTAGGCGTTGGGATATATTTGGCGTAGGATACGGAGTCGGCGGTGGTAGAGTTTCACCGTGAGAACATCTGTTCGATCACCTCAAGTACTAGTCGAGTTAACTTGGTCGCTGATCGAGTTAGTGTAGTTAGGGGAGCGGAGAGTAAGACGGAGAAAGAGATGTAGCAGGATGACAAATAGTGGCTGAGGCATCGGGATGCCACGCACGTAAGCCCAGACACACACAAACTACTTGTGTTTGTGTGTCTGTGTGTGTGTGTGTGTCTCTCTCTCTCTCAGTCCATCACACCTTCAATCTACTCTTTTAGTAGCCATCCCGGCCGACCTCACCGCCTCCCTCCCCCACCCCCCACCCCCACCCCCTCCCCACCCACCCACTACTCTACTCTACTGGCAAATACATGACCTTTGCCAAATGTAGCCTTCCGCCAAAGAAGTAAAGCCGAGCCTCAAGGGTGGTTTAATGCTCCCGTTTGATCCGATATTTCTTTATAAAGTTTGGCTTCTTCGTGGCGCATCCTCTCTTCATCGGCGTAGCCGCCGCCTCGGCGTCGTCCATATGTTGAATCGAGGAGCGGCGCGTCCGAAAGAAAGTTTCTCGGCGTCGAGAGGCTCTTTCACGAATCCCTTTACATTTAATTCAATGGGGCGCCTCGCGTGTCTCGGCCATTACTCGCCGTCCTCTTTATCCCGACTCCACCAGGGGCTTTTTCCCCCGCGTTGCGCGCCTCGGACGAAAGCCTCGGCGCCTCCTCGCGTTCCCAGTGCCCTAGGGCACCCGATTATCGCCGACTCCACGGAAGAGGAGAAAGTGAGAGGGGCCGGGGCCCTCGTTGATGCTCCTCCACCACTTCCTCCAGTTGCCTGGTGTCGGGTTAGCGGTGGGTGGGTGGAGGAGGGGACGAGGTGCGCTCGCCGCCGGTCAAGATTGAATTCGCCGATCTGATGGAAATTGATGTCCGCTATCGGTGCTTTAATCTCGCGTGTGATACGCCTTCTGAAATCATTGGCAAGGGCCACTCGGAGCCCCTCGTATAAAACACTTATAACTTTAGAGCTGACAGGCCTTTATGGTGGTGTAATATTCAAGCCGAAGAACTTTATTAATGTCTCGAGCGTGGAGAAGCTAGTACCGCAGCTTGAATGAAAACTTCTTTGTGCCACGGCACTCGCCTTCTCCTTCTCCCCCCCCCCCACCCCATTCTGTCACGCACGAAGACGCTAATTTAATTCGACGTTTTCAACGTCGCGCCTCCATAAGTCATTCGGGCATTTTTGGAGGCGACGGCTGGGCATCGATAAGCGCACACGCACGTGAGCTTCGTCGGTCGGTCATGGAAGAACGGCGGAGGGGGGGGATGGGAAACGCGGGGCATTACGGCCGTACGAGCCAAGCTTGAAATAAGCATTAGCCGTAAGTGTTGGTAAGTACGGCCTCGTTGAATATGGCTTTGTGAGTCTGGCGACTCGATGAAAGACAAATGCAATTGATTGAGCGAGCATTTCTCGGGTAGAAGAGCGCGAGGGGAATACTTGGCGAGCGGAGCTTTTAATAAAAAGCCAGGGGAGGAGGCCTTATCATCGGGGCGGAAAAATTAAAATTTTTCTTTATAAATCATTTCCCCCCCGAGCGGCAAGCCGAGCGTGCGAATAAAGTTTCTTTATTACGCCACAGATAAGTAAGCACCCCCCAACGCCTAGCCGAGGAAACAAGAAGTTTATTCCCTTTTACGTTTGCCTCTATAAACTTGGCCATTTGCATAGAAACATTGCTGCTGTTTTCTTCCACTTTTGCCTCGAAAAAAACCCCTCTTGTCCGTTTTGCCCCGTCAGCACACTTTTGCAGCGAACGACTTGAGCCGGAGCTGCAGTCCGAAATCGTTTGCACCACCACCCCCCAGCCCCTAACCCCTCGCCGAACCCCCATATATATATTCTTCGACACTGGCTGTGTAAAATGGCAGGTGGCGGCCTATTTGGGGATCGAGGTACCATTCTAAGTTTGGCATAAAATGAAAGAAAGACCGGAGTCTACGAATTCTCTCGATTATTCTTATGGCTCAGCTGGAGGTCGTCGAGGAGTTTCGTGACTTATCAACCGCTGAACTTTATCTGGCTGTTCAAGCTGCCGACTAGATCACTACTCACTCCTTACCAATCGGCAATAAATACATTTGGATTTAGTTCACCAAATAAAGGGCGCCCAACAATGATTATAATATGCAGATGCATCATTAATAGATTGGTATTGGGTGCATTGCGACAAATTCAACGTTGAAATGCAGTTGAAATTCAATTAAAATTCACCATCGTGAGTCTAAAGCAAACTTCTTTGACAGTTGGGTAGGGGGCGCCTTGGATGAGCATCATTGCCATTGGTAATGAACGGTAGATAAGAGATTTCCATGCCCATTGGTCTCCCAATAAGGGCTGAAAATCTCATGGCAAAGCCTGCGAGCAGAAATGCTCGTAGAGTAGGTAAAGTAAGGTTTTTGGCGTGAGACTAGTGATTTAATGGTGATTTGGCGGAATGCGAGGAGGACGGGAGGAGCTCGCAAACGATTGCATTCTAAGCGAGTAAAAAGCCTCCCGAATTTCCGGCATTCCCCTGAAATTTTCGCCCCAGTTGGAGATTCGGCGGGGTTGGGGGCGGCCGGGGGGGAGTAGTAAGAAGGCTCGGTGCGGATGATCTCTCGTGCGCCCGGGTGAATGAAAGGCCATTGTGCGAGTCTGATTTCGTGGCGGCCTCGCGCTCATCTCGCAAATGCGAAAGGAGACGCCGAGGCGGCGGCGGCGGCGGCGGTGGGAGGACGTGGGCGGCGGGATCGGGGAAGGCCGGCCGCGCTTCCAAGAAGAGGAGGGCCGGCGGGACGGGGAGGCTGGGAGGAGGAGGAGGAGGTGGAGGAGGAGGAGGGCCGGGGGCTAGACGGCGAGAGCAAAGGCTTTGGGCACCCGCAACATGGGAAGTTTTCATCGTGGCCTGGAGAGGGACTTTGCCGGGGCCGCCCGGCATTTACACAATCACGGAATTGAATCTGGAAAATCTCGCGGCGCCGGAAAAGAGCTCCAAGAGATAGATGGATAGTGAGAGAGAGAGACAGGGAGAGAGAGAGGGAGAGGGAGAGAGAGCTTGCGGCACCAAACAGCGGCGCACTCCCATCACAGCCCTCGCCGCCTTCCGAGTAACCCGCCCTTTGCGGCGGAAATATGTCGGGGTGGCTGTGGGGGAGATGGAATTGTTTTTTGCAATGGGCAATGCTCTATGGTCGCGTCTAGACGTCCGCAAGGCACTTGGCGAACAAGAGACGTTTTCTTTGCGGCGTTTCCGGGGAGACGTAGCGTGAAACTAGATGCTTGATTGGCGGGGGGGGCGGAGGGCGGTGGCACGGCAGTGACGGGGTGGTTGGGGGGGCAACGTAAATTTCTTGGCGCGTATCGCTTGTTTTTTTTGAGATGCGGCAGCGATGGATCAGAGATCTCTTCTCGCGAGCCGCCGCGCACTTTTAGCGCACTTGAGTGGAATATCCGTTGTTCGCATGTGCCGGCAATTTTTTCGAGAGCGGTCGAGGAGATTTGTACGCCGGGGATTATGGAAGGCCCGGGGCACCGTTTACATGTAAATTATGCCCCGAGTGCAGGGAGACGTGCCTACTCGGCAATTTTCACGGGGGATCGAACACTAGTTGCTTACTATCTATTTCAGTCTCGTCTATTGTTTTAAAAGCTTCCTGGCTTTTTGCTCTCTCTCTCGGCAAGCCGAGCGTTGGAGTGAATTTTCACGGTCAAAATATTCAGGTGCAAGCAACACTCACAGCTTATACTCGAAGCCTCCCTCTATATTGTCTTTGTCCCGAAGGAATAAAGAGCCAGATTCTGAGAATGCGTGTCTTGAAGGGGAATTGAAGAGAAATTGAATGCATAAACATTGGATGTATAAAGTTAAGATGAGGAGAAGTAGAGTACAGCGAGTGCGGGTTATTAAGTTAACGCATTCGCGTCACTTAACTCGAAATGCCATTAATGCGGTGCAACAATAAAAATGCAGCCGGATCATTTACCTGTACGAGTTGAGAATTTTCGCAATTAGTGGCACTTTGCAATATAAAATAACAACAGGTTCTCTAATTCGCTTAAATAGTGTAGAAGCGGCGCGTCGTATTTATTTCGAATAAATTTGCATTCATTTTTCCGCGCAAACTATTATCGCAGCCAGAAAAACGATATTTCTTTTGCATATCAGCACGCAACTTTTTATCCCGCCTCTGACTCATAATGTATGCGGCAACCAATATTATGTTAATTTTAAAGCTCACCTTGTCATACAATTTTCTAAAACTGTTAAACTTTGCCCGCGTCGTTGCATTTTCATATTACGGTAATTGAAATGCCGCATTATGGCGTAAGCAACAGACATGGATAAAGACAAAGGGAGACAGAGAGACAGAGAGAGAGAAAATAAAGTAGAAGTAACAGAGAGAACATAAATTGCGTTCACGCTTATTCACGAGTCAACCCGTTTGCCTTCGCAGAAATGTCCTTATAAACGACGACTGATTGTCGCGAGAAGAAATAATTCAACGGCGTTTTAATTAATATATATATATAGATATATATATATACGTACACGCGCGCACATATGCATACGTGCAGACATACGTCGCAGAAAAAGTCAATTTACCTACCGTCCGCTTCTCTATTACACCGAGAATTCCTTTGCGTATGCATTTACACACACATAAGCGCGCGCGCGCGCGCGTATATCCCTATACAAGCTATCGATGGCTTGAAACTGCTCTTTCCGCGTTTTAAGCGTCTTTCTCATTATTCTCCGCGAGTCTTCCCCCTCTCTCCCCAACTCCTCTCTCACTCGCTCGCTCTCTCTCTTTCGCTCACCGCTTGCACACAACGACGAGACCACGCGTGCAGTCAACATATTGCGTTGACTTTCCTTGCTCTGCCTCCTCTTCCTTTCTCTTTCGCACGCTCGGACTCGTGTCTCTGCTCCTCGGCCTTTTTATCCTCCACGCGAAAACAGAGGGATAGGGTGGGACGGAGGCTCTTGTACAGCCATTAACGTCCTTCAGATGGGTACGGAGGCAAGCCGCGCATATACGTGGAACAGAAGAAACGGATGTATAGGACAGGCGGAGCGGGCATGCGTGACAGTGACACATATAGGCGGCAAAGCAAACAATGCATCGCTCGAGGGTGCCTTAATTACATGGCGGCGGCGGCAGCGGCGGCGGTGGCGGTGGCGGCAGTGGTGGCGGCGGTGGCGGCGGTGGTGGCCGCAGCAGCTGTAGCTTTTTCCTTTTACGCGGGTTATATACTTTTCGACTGGCGCAATCGCGGCTCGCGAGCTTCAAGAAGGAGTGAGCTGGACAACAAGGGCCATCATGGTGGCCACATCAGGCTGGGCACAAGGAGGAGGAGGAGAGGAAGGAGGTCCAATGGACGAAGGGCCACTTGTCGTTAGATGTGCATGCATGTAATGTCGGCGCACTATCCTCTATTCCGAATCTATTGGCCTCGTAGCGTCTACGCTACTACTCGCTCTCGCCTCAATAAATCTCTCGCTAGGAGAGGGAGGGAGAGAGATAGGGAGGGAGGGATAGGAGAAGGCCCGAATCAGTCCTTTTGATGGGAATTATCAGCGCTAAGGAGGAGCGCAGATTAATGTCGCTGGCTGTTTGCTCTGCAACCGAGGCTACCACTCATCGCCGCCAAAAGGAGAAGTCGCCGATCCCCTCGCGAGTAAACTCCTACCTGCGTCCCTCCACTGACAAAGGTACTAATGTTGTTTATTTGTGGATGCGGTGGTGCATGTCCTTGTAATTAGGGCCCGCCACTATTTTACGAGCCCCGGTGAAAAATGGCCAGGCGTTTGGCTCGGCTAATATTTTCATCGTTGCCCCCTCGAGCCGTTAAACTTGCATTCGCATTAAAAATGATATTAATCAAAGTAATGAGATTCTTCGGGAACAGTGTTTAATGTTTGCTAAGCCAGCAGTGGACACGTATACGTATTTTGCGCGAGCGTAATAAACTCTTTAAGGCCTTTTTAATTACATTATTACAAGTAGTTTATTTCGCGCGTTAAGGCTAACGCGCCGTAAATTTTGGAACGACGCGAGGACTCGCTCCTACATCGGCGCGCACACACACCCACCCACCCACATATACGCGTGTATATTTACATTTTTGCAATTAACGAGAAGCTACGAGTTGTTTTGCACTGGGCGGTGTAATAATACGAGCGATTATCAGGCTGGCAGGGCAGCAGCTGAGGCGAACTCGGCGATTGGCGGTCAATAAAAATGGCCGGCGGTGATGGCCGCGATGGGCATTATGGGCATGAGGGTCGGAGGTGGAGTAAAGTCGAAGGTGGAATCGACCATTAGTTGTTGGCCTGGGCGGCTCGCTTCCGAAATACCCCGAGATCGATAGATCAATGCGCTCTTCCGTACGAGGGCAGCCGTGGTTGGGTGAGGCGAGGGGAGGCGTGGAGGGGAGGGGGGAGCGAGGTGGCGCGACCCAGCCGAGTAATTAAATTACGAGCGAGCGAATTAATTAACCTTATTAGCGGGCCCGATCGTTGCCCGGAGTTTTTGCGAGTCGCGGAGGGGAATGCGAGGGGCGCAAGAAGTGGGAGCCTGGCAGGAATGATGGCGGAGCCCGTGAGTTCCGGGGGACTATTAACGGGGCCCCACGGACTCCGTCACTCGGCCTCGGGCCCGGTCACACATTTTTTCGTCCCCGGCGTCAGACGCGAGGATTTACGAGCGGCGTCGCTCGAGGGAGCGGCGAAAATAAGGACGAGTCGAGGAAGAAAGTTCGACGGAAGCATAATCCGCCTTGATAGGACGTGGGGGGAGTGGGGGGAGGGGGGTAGTTGGCTGGGTTTTCCGGCTTGGCTTTTCGGCTCGGATGCGACTGTGGAGGAGGGACGAGGATGAGTTGGGCTCGCGCGAACGGCCAATGACTCCGGCAAATTTCCAAGGAAGTGTAATTGCAATCTGGTGGACTTTAGCATTGGAATTCGGCTCGTCTAAGTATTATTGAAATGTTGGCGCAATCGAGCTTCGAGTCGTGCACTTGGACTTTTCGTTTCAATGTGGGGATCGACGCGACCTGGTATCTATTGTATAAATCATCGTTGACAATGTGCGTGCTGTAGCTTGACCCGATAAAGCTACAAACAGTCTAACAATTAAACAAATAAGAATAAGCTACATTCAAGGCCAATAATAAAAACATTATTACAGTCGAGTAAATACGGTTGCATTACGTTTGTACAACGTTAACTATTAATAGGCATTAGGACTACGGACAATTCCCTGTTGTATGTTATAAATAGCGTAAATTCAATTTAAACTACATCTGACCGAGGAAATAAATAATTGCAAAAATAGATATTTGGGTTAATATGAATTTATATTACGTTGCAACTCATCCTTCGCACAGATGTTTATTAATCGGGAGCTTATGCGAGAGCACGAGATTTATTATTAACATTTGTCTAACAGCCTCTCCCAATGAATGTGCCAACTACATGTCTAGCCACGCCTTCAGACCTATGGAGAAACAATTGTTCCATCCAAAATACCATTTCCATATATAATAAAAGTTGGAAAGAGTTAAACATTCCATCTGGATGCTCAAACTCTTCCTCTTCTCCGTCATGTTCCACATGTGTAATAATACGTTTACCCAGACGGGCGGCAAAGTTTTTCGTTTCGCGGTGATAGGGTGATCCCCTGCCACCCACACATCTATCCTAATGAATATGATGGAATCGTCGCCACATTGGCCAACTGTTGGCTCACTCACCCCTTTTCCCTTATTAAACGAGACACTGCAGAGTTGTGTTTTGAGTTGGTCCGTGTTGACGGCTCCATTTTGTTTTCTCCCCCCCCCCCCACTCGCGGCCCCCTTCCTTTATCGCAATTTTCGGGAAGCAGCTCGAAATACATAAGCAATGAGACAGTGTTGGACGTTGAATATGATTCACGGCAGTTGATGCTCCGCAGCCTGTCGCCACGATACGTTTTTCGACCGCCTCGAGGATTATTTATGTCTATGCGCTTGGCTCGTTCCAGAAAATGTTTTCGTATTTGGGAACTTTCGTACTCTGTCCCTTTCTCGCGCGCCCACACTCTCCTCGCCAAATTAATGCATCGGAATTCGCGATAGGGAATTAGCCGATTCCCCAAGATATCTGCCCCACTGTGGAATGCCGGCAAAAAATTGTTGCGCCCAACGTGTTCTTACCCGATACATAAATTTATGCCCGTTATTATTGTTGTTGTTATTGTTGTTGCTTTGGGAATGTGGATTCGCGGTGTGAAATGCTGAAAAACCGGTGGCTCGCAAAGTACACGAAACAGTGTTTCGCAGTGAGAAGTTTAATTATATGGAGCAGCCTCGGAGATGATAAATTCAAGCCTTATTATTATTGCCAAATATATATATAATTAACAAATGCACAAATTGTGAGCGCGCCTGCCTTCTCGTTACAATTTCTGCATTTCACGAGTGAGAGTGGAAGAGAACTTTATAAACTCGGACGGATGATCTGGAAAATGCCGAAGCTCCTCGAATCAGCTAATTAATCCTCGAACGATAAATAATGACCGAACGCTCGGTGTTGGCGCTGATTTTTCAGGAGAACGCGATAAGCGCGTCGCATTATCGTCGCCTCGTTGAGTCCCCGGCAACATCATAGAGAGGCGAAAAGATTTACAAATTTTCCCATCAGCCGCAGCCTCCCTCTTCCCTCTTGGCACTTGCCGTTGCTTCTTATCTGCTTCGGGTGCGATGCCGAGGGAGAGTGCCTTGGAGACCCAACGGCTGCACCTCTCCCTCCTCCCGCCACGGCCGACTCCTCGTGGCCCACTCACTCCCCCCCCCTCCCCCGCCGCTTAATATGCGCAAAGTGTGCAATAAATGCCTCCTCGTGGCCCGGGCGCGCTTGAAATTCCGAGGCTCGTCTCCGCGTCATCCTCTTGGCGGCCGGTGTAAAAATTAAAATAATGGTAACAAGTTGCAGCGGCGGGAGGGCTCGCCGAGGCAAACGGGAAAGAGTGATAAAGGGAGCCAAGTGCAGCGTCGCGGTGTACATTAGGAAATTCGCAAAGAATTACGACGAGATATTCTAGTGGGCGTCATGGCTATAGAGTATTCCGGTCACGTAGGATAAAGTCTGGTAAGTGGAGAGAGGCGCTCGAATAAGAATTCACGAATAATTTTCCAGTGCAAGAGAGTGGGAGGGAGGGAGAGGGAGGGACAAGTCAACCTGGCTATCTTATAATTACTGGCGAGAGGGCTGGAATGTAAATGTCTGGGGATGAAGGAGGAGGAAGAAGATAGCTACGAAGAAGTCATTAGAAACAGTTTAACTTAATTCCGAATATAAAAGTTGACAGGCTCACGTTTGTGTGTGTGCGCGTGTGTACGCCTGTGTATGGGCTGCTGCTGCTGCTGCCTTTTTGTTTCGTAGGCATGAAAATTAGAGGGAGATGGATGGGCACAGGTGGAGCAGAGAGCGCGCGAGAGGGAGTGTACCAGTGTGTGTGTTGGGGGGGGAGGGAGGGACGGTAAGGAAATACGGTAGTTTTCAAGCGGAGCGATAATTGCGAATTAAGTTGAAAGTCTGTTGCCTCGAGAATAATACTCTTGATTTCAAAGGGAATGATGGGGCAACGCGCGCGAGATTTTTGCATAATCGCCATATTAGTTTCAATTAATAACACGAATGTAAAACATATATATCGAATCGCACTGCTCATTTAAATTCCTTATTTACTTTATTTATTCTCGTCTCCCCGTTATAAAGTGTAAAATAGTGGATAATTAAGAGCGTCCTGTGTACATTTCAGCTTTTTTCAAACTCGGTATATTTGCATCAAATGTTTCACTTTGGTCTATTTATACGACTTTACATACGAGCTTACATACTGCGTGCGTGCTCCGTATAGAAAAAATTATGGGAAATTATAATGGTGCCGCGATAACGGTACGGCCAGTCTCTATAATTAATCGCTTACACTTGATTTCGACATTTTGCATCAATATTGGGACTAATGCATAATTATGCTTGATCGCTTAGGCGATGTGGCCGTCAAACAGAGACGGAATCCACCTCGATTAATTGGAAGCCAATGTTCTTAATGCGGGACTTGACTGCAAATAATCAAGCTAATGAATTAATGATATATTATCGTTGGAGTAATATTTATGTGGCAATTCATGGGAAGTCAGGTGCGGCCGATGAGCACAGATTCATCGACTCGAAGCATCAATTGTCGAACGCTTTATTAATGCTTGGATTACTAATGTTTCGCCATAAGACTTGCAATATGTAAGCCTTAAAACTCTGTTTTATGCGTCCACCATAAACGTATACACGAAGAGAGAGAGGGAAATGCAATTCACATTTATAATACAAAGTAATTCGGTATATGTTTTTTAACAATCTTACAGTTACAATCTGAGGGAATATTTCTTCTCGTATTCTTAATTATAAAGGTTATCGTCTGTATCGGGTGCACTTTATTTTTAATACTTTATAAAGAAAAGATTTTATGACATTATCAAGATTCCCTTACAAATTTTTCATCCTTTAAAAGTGTACTTTTCATTCGAGCGAGTATAAATTCTTAACCATTGCCTTATTATTTATTGCGGCAATTCATTTGCGCAGCTCGTATGAGATACATTTCTTTTAATCTACAAAGATTTATAGGCCGATTTAAGCCTGGAAATTAGTGAACTCATCCTACGGAATATATTTGCCGTGCTCTGATAAGACAGCAGGAGACGAGCGAGATGGAAAATATATTGGCAAGCGTTTTCTAAGCTGCGCGACCGGCCGACTTTGGCAGTGCAATTTCGCGTGTCCGAGGATCGACATTGCGAAAACAAAATTCAACTCAAATTAGCCGCTCCTTAATCAGCCAGAATTTTTCACTCCTTACACTCGCGGGCCCCAAATAAAAATTTCAATTCTCAAATCCCACTCTTGGCGCTGCAACTCGCGTCATCGCGAAATTCCGTCCCAATCACGCTGACAAAGTAGCGATAAAGGATAAAGGCGAGTGGGTGCGAGGTTAGATGAAGAAAGAAGAAAAAGAAGTGGCGTTAGGGTAGTAGGAGTCAAGCTTTCGGCAAAGTTAATCTTGGGAGGCAATTTGGAAAAGGTTAATTGCTCGTCAATTGTAGGCGACGTACCCTGGCCGGCTATAATTTCATGCAAATCCGGCTATATTTATCAAATTAAAAGCCACTTAAAAGCGGAAAGCCTCGCCGAAGCTACAGCCGAACGTAACAATAAATTCCACGTCCCGGGCAGCCCTCGCTTCGTTATCGCTTCATCGGACGCCTTTAACGAGCCTCACCCCCCCCCCGCCAGGGCTCGCCGCGCACGCGCAATACAAGCGCGGCGACCTCCCTTATTACGAAAGAGGACTCGCGCAGGCAAAAAGCCCACGGTGACAAATAGCCAGGGCCGATCGCTCCATTTCCCAGCTCCGGGAAGCCGGCGAAAGCTCGACACGTCCGCGGACGCTGCCAGGAGTTAGGCCTCGGCCGAGGATCGTTAAGGGCCTCGATATAACGAGGGGGCCGAGCCACCCCCCGAGCCCAATGAGGACACCGCGGGGGCCGCGGATCAGCCCTAATTGTTAGGATCTCGGCCGGCGGCTCGTCAGCGCGTCGTTACGTCCGCTCGTGCGCAGCTGCCACAGGGTGGGGTGGGGCCGATTTCCCGGTGCCGCCCGCGGCGCTCCGATTTATTGGGGATTTTCGAATTGCGGATAAAAATTGGGAGATCAAAAGGCCGAGGCGGCCCTCCTTAACAGCCGCTTTTCACAACCAATTTGCCATTTCGTTTTTTGCGTGGCCAACAGCGAGGACCACGACGAGCGCGACGACGACGACGAGGACGAGGACGAGGAGGACGAAAACTACGAGGACAAAAACCCGTTTGATGCCTACTTCCGAAATGCTTGGGAGGTCGTGGGACCGGTGCTCGCCCAAAGAGGCCCGAGTTCTTTTGGGCTCGTTGTTGCCTCGCGTTGCTGCTCCTTGTTTTCTCGTGCTATTATTATTCATGACTCGGACCGGAGCTGCCTCGGCCTCTGTTTCCCTCCTCTCGCACGTCCGCCATTATTGCCGGACTAGAAGCGAGCGGAGTGGCCGCTGCCCTAAGAGACTAACGCCTATTAACATTATCGTTATGGCCATTTATTAATGCGCTTTATTATGGTTGTGAGCGGGGGCGCGCGTATGCGCACGATATGTCACATGAGTTTTTTTTCTCGCGGCTACTTCTCGCCGGAAGCCCCTTCGCTTCGCCATTTCCCCCGTGCGAGAGTATAAGATAATTTATCTAATGAATGTGCATTAGAGCACGCCCGCGGCCGGCCAACAAATTTGTCTAATACCATAAAGATCCTTAATTAGGGCGCGTAAATTTTTATTAAGCCCGTCCACCTTATCATTTTTTATTATTACCTTATGTATTAATTCCACTTAAATTTAAAGCATCGGAGCTCCCTTAATAAACAGGCCGTAAAGTATAGTGGAGCCGAGGGATATTTATGGAGGCTCGGCCTAATGAAAGCGAGGCGCGTGCGCGCGTACATTCGGCCGCTCGCTCACCTCTCATAGGCGATCGCCCCTAAAGATCGGCCTAATGTCGAGTGTTTGAGGAGGTGGTGGTGGTGGAGGGGGAGGTGGGTGAGGGAGGGTGGTCGTGGTCCCCTCGCGCACAATGCCAGAGCAGAGAAAAGCAAGCAAGCAACGGGAGACGACGACAAGTGCGGACTGCCGCCGAGAGTTGCGCAAGCGCGAAAACCGGTTTCGCCCAGTCACTTGCGTATTCACGCGGCGACGCGCAGAAAATTCGAAAAATATGGAGGCGAAAAAGTGGCGGGAGCCAGGGCGGCCAGCAGCGTGGCGCGCAAAAATCCCGGATTGGCGAACGTCACGGCCACCGTCGAAATGTAGCGCGTAACGAATTCGGCCGTCCGCAGCCGCAATGACAATCTCCCTAACGAGCCATTCAACTCGCCCGCCGCTAATATCGTAAATCACGGCTAAAAATCCGCCCGAGGCCCGACCCACGCGCACCTCGCTCTTATTAGAGGATTGTGCGACGAGGAGGCCGAAAGGAGGATGGATCGGCACGTCACTGGCGTACTTGGCGGTGGGGTGGTGGCGGGTGAAGAGGAGTCAAACGACGGTAAGGAGGACGATCGATTATTTGCTTGGTTGCTTATCGGCCGTTTCGAGGAAGCGAAATCCTCGGCGTCTGGGGCGCTCGCTTTCATGAAGCGCTTTTACTCTCGGCAAGTACGGAGAGGACATTGTTGCGTTATCGGGATGCTTTTGGCTTACGGTGCTGCTGCTGAGGCCAGCGCAATGAGATTCCCCGCGTCGAATTCCACGACCTCTCCTCGGCACTCTCTTAACCGAGGCTGAGGATATTCCGCATTGGAGCAGGAAACGAGCATCTCGCGTCAGCCGCTTTGCCTCACTTTCACACGATCGCTTCAATGGCCGCTCATACGTACACACGTGCGTGCATCTTCGTCATTTAATTGGACATTGAGAGGGCATTTGGCTGCGGGCTCGAAGGAACGGAAGGTTTTGACGAAGCCGTGTGGCCTTTGGGCTATCGACGCTACCACAAATCCTCCGAAGCCAAAGAATCTTAGGCAACGAGCGAGCATGTAATTTTCCAAAACACTCGCTTTCGCCTCTATAATTTATATTTGCAACTGGCTAATCTGGGTTTTCGGGTACAGTGGGCCGTTGTGTTTAAACGTTTCCAAATGAAAGTCCCGAATTTAAATAATTCCCCAAGGAGTTTCATTTATTTGTCTCGCCACTTGATCTACAAACCTCACTTGCTAATAAAGTGTATGCGCTACGTACACGGTAGGCCATAAATTATAGCCAAGTCCTTGCCAGGCTTATTTAGATTATTTGAAATTTACTTGCCCGCATTATTTTAACCGCCCATTAAATTCATATTTTCACTTCCGATGGATTCTCTCGTCTTACACGTTTCGTAAAGTAGTACTATTTTTTTTTATATGGCCGTGTGTGTCTTGCGATTGCGCTGACGATTATTTGTTCGAGCATCGGCCTAACAAAGGAGATTAGGCCAACATTTGCGATAAACTGCTCGTAAATTTACAAGCAGACGTAATTATTTCCACTATCTTTGCCAATACTACGTCTAATGTCTTAATGGCGTCCATAATTAAGCTTTATATTAGCCGGACAATTAATCGCCAGTGCTAATGATATTAAAACCGTGTAAATGAGGTGCAAATATCGAGTAGGCGTTTGGGGAGAAGCGTGAAAAAGTTTTCTCCGCCATTTCCGCGTGTGTATCGAGAAAGGACGATGAGGGTTTCGTAATTAGCCATAGTAATAGTAGACGTTTACGGGCAGAA
Organism: Ceratosolen corneri; assembly: GCA_030522565.1. Classification (NCBI taxonomy): domain Eukaryota; kingdom Metazoa; phylum Arthropoda; class Insecta; order Hymenoptera; family Agaonidae; genus Ceratosolen; species Ceratosolen corneri. The sequence continues at coordinate 20,842 of JAPYYT010001769.1, forward strand.
GAGAAATTTATGCGCATCCGTAGGCCAGATAATATGGGAAAAAGATGGAAGGAGAGAAAAGTCGGAGCTCCGACGTGGACTCGATATTTGCCTGCGCCATTATAAATATGCCCGTCTGCATTGTAACTGCAGAGTCTTGTAAATAAAGTCTATTGGTACATTTAGAGAGGGAGCAAGTACATTTGTTCCCGACTTGGCTTGCAATTAGCACTATTCGTACCATTGGTGACCTTTCTACCGAATTTACGGCTTTCGGTGTACGCGCGCCCCCCTCCCGCCACCTAACCATTCTACATCGAAGATCATAATAATACGATTTCAGACCAAATAACCATTCGGATTGTTAATTACTGCGCTGCGTACGCACTAATAATGCTTATGATGAACATAGGCGCACGAGCTCACTCAGCGGCCCACAAACTACTGAGCCGTCCAATTCTCAATATCAACTTGAAGCAAGTAATAACACGAGAACAGTATATTAGAGAGAGAGAGAGAGAGATCGCTATGCTCGTAAAGTAAAATTGCACCATGTGTTTTTATAAATCAAGGCTTGGACTGCTTTTCTTAGACGTTGACAAAGAAAATTTATCCCTCAGACATTGGCGTAGATTTCGGCTATGCTTAAAGGTATTTTTTTCCATCGCGTAAGATGTTGGGATGAAAGGAAATAATTGTCCATTGTCAGTTGGTTGTTGCTCGTGCTTATGTGCAATGGCTCTTGATTATATAAGAATTTCGAAATCATTTCATATGTTATAATATACAGCTCGATATTTCCAAGACATTTTGACAAAAATGTGTACCTTGACAAACGAACGTCATTATTGCTTTTAAAAATGTTACAACCTAAAGCTTTATGGAATTGCCTTTTTGCTTTGTTTGCTAATTAGCTATTAATGAAGTGAAAAAATTTGGACGATTTGTTTGGCTTCACTTGGCTTTAAATGGCACGCACGTTTTACAAAAATTCCTACTCAATAACATAATATTCGAAAGATAGTGTCCTTGGATTAATAGGCATGCCTTCTTCACTCGGCCGCTTAATTATTTCTGAGACAATTTATTTCATACGCGCAATAATATGTGAATTTAAGCGATCTTATTTACAGATACGGCCATTCAATTAGGAAATTATGGTTGCGTCATGGAGGAAAGTGAGACGAAAGTGACTTTGGTATTATCCTCAAAACGATATTGTTGTTCGTTTTATTTCACTTCCATGCCACACGAGGTGTCTGCCAATTAAAAGGAGACGACGAATGTTAAAAAAATGCGCAACTACGTAGTAACGATAAAGCGGCAACAAGAGAACGAAAGGGCTTTGCGACTACAATATGTGCATCATTGAAAAGATAATGAGCTTGAAAATGAGCTTTCATCATTTTCTTTACGAGCATTGGCAGTGGAGAAATTACATTTTTTATGGCTTTAATTTTCCCCTCGAATAGGCAAATAAGCGCAGGGGGGGGGCAGCAAGTGTATATCATTTTCAAGAAAAACAAAGACGTCAATCGTACGTATGAAGAAGAGAGAAATGCTATAAAAGAAGAAATAGCTTGAAACCAATTTCCACGTCAACCGACAACCACAATTAATAAAAACGGGAGAGTGCGCGCGCGCGCGCGCGCAGGCAGACTCGCAGGCGTGGAGAGCCGCACAGCCACATGCACGCACGCACAAGCCGTCCGAAGGAATTTTCAATATCCCTTTTTGTTTCTTCCATCGTCTTTTTCTCCCCTCCCCCCTCCCCGCCGTCATTCGGCTTTGACTTGCTGCAGAGTCGGAGGCCCACATGCACCGCCAGCCGTGTACGTGAGCGTACGCAGTAGTGACTGCGGCGAGCGGCAGCGGCGAGCGGCAGTGGCGTCGCGGCGGCCCCGGTGGATGGGGGAAGGGGTGAGGCAGACAGGAAGGAAATGGCGAAAGCACTTTTGGCCCCACGGCACACATAACGACACACGGTCCGCTCCCGTGAGTGGTTAAGCCCTGGAGCTGCCGCTGCCGCTGCAGTGGCGTCGGCGGCTGCGGCGGCGGCGACGGCGGTAGCGGTGGTGGCGGTGGTGCGGGGGAGGCGGCAGCGGCGGTGGCAGCGGCGTTGGTAGCCTCCGCCGACGAAAGTAAAACTTATCGCTCAAAGTCAATTCCAGAGAGATTTAGCGGTAATTGGAATCGTCCAAGGTCGTAAACATACCTCGTAACGAGTTTACGTCGTGGTAAGCGGCATTCCTCTCTGGAAATCAGGAATTGTGTGGACAGCGGGAGAGAGAGGGCGAGAGGGAGAGAGAGAGAGAGGGCGAGAGGGAGAGGGCGAGAGGGTGAGGAAGAGAGAGAGAGCGAGAGAGGGATAGAAGGGAGGGATAGAAGGGAGGGATAGAAGGGAGCGGCGTCGCTACCGTTGCCTCCACTTGCCGAGGAATTAACGAAACGAAATCCGCGAGCAACTTGTCCGCGAGTGACGCGCCCGAGAGTTGCTGAGAATCGAGGGAGCGGATAACTGGCTTCAGCGGCTCTTTGTCCATGGCCCAGGCGACGGCGCCGACGTAGACCCTGGATGGAATTGTAATTTTCGGCCGCGGCGAGTTGCTTCGTTTTTCGTTTTTTTTTC
>JAPYYT010001770.1:0-23728 GCA_030522565.1 Ceratosolen corneri
CTCTCACTTACTCACTCACTCTCTCTCTCTCTCTCTCTCTCTCTCTCTCTCTCTCTCTCATTCTGGGCCTTGCCGCGCGGCACTCGCAGCGTTCCCAGTTCTTTTTCCGTTGTTCCTCAATGCTGCGGCTCGCGATGAGGGCCGCGTAATTGTCGACCATAAAGATGGGGATAAAGAAGCGCGGCTTCATTCGCGATGTCCCGCGCGATGAACCTTTTACGGCCCAAGATGGCCAGTTCGGTAATATGCATCCTATCGCTCTGCCGTACGCGCGCGCGCCAGCAAAAAACGAAGGGGGATTGGGAGACAGGGCGGGTGGGAGGAAGACCTCATTTACCGGACCTCAGAGCCGACAATATGCAGGCGGCCGTTTAACGGCCCCTCTGTCGATTCGTATGTACAAGATAATTTTGCCGCCGCTCGATTTGCCGTAATCCGATGTGCTTTTTCGCTACGAACGAGAAATTGCGATTGATGACCCTGATATCCTCTCGTGGACGCCGACGCCGACGCCGACGCCGACGCCGACGCCGCCACTGCGCGTCTCAAAAAGGAAAATGATTATTATGGTCCGGCGGCTGGTTTGTGCTCCTCTGCATAAGCCAGAATTGTTTTGGAATGTTAGGATTGTACAATGTTGAATGATTAGCTCTTGGCCCATTACCTATACTGTTATAAATTTTAATATGGACAGTACTGCAATGATTTTACTAAGTACTATTTCAAAAACTGCCTACCAATGATTACTAAATACCATACTAAAATAAAATTTGAACACGGGTTTCCTTTCTTTCCTTCTCTATTATGGATGCAACTCATGATGCAGATAAATCTAACCATAAAATACATTCTTCGCGCAAAAAGAATAATTATCCATTTCAATCACTTTACATATACTTTATACAATTACAATGGAATGATGATTTAAAACTGCTGCATCGCTCACTTGTAATAGTAATTAGAGTGGGAGTTTATTGTTTATTTTACTTACATTTTAGAACACATCATTTCATCGCAGCTTCTTTGACAAGTAATTCGTAATTGTGTTTAGAACAAGAAAATTTAGTAAAACAGAAGATAAAGTAAAGTACGCTTGCGAGACATTATTGGTAATATTTTTGGTTGACGTTATTTGGTTAACAAAAACAGCTTACTGATGTTATATTATTTGTTGTTCAGACGATATTTTTAATATTTCATTATTTATACGTTGTAATGGCTTTCATCATTTCTATCGGTCAATATTTATAATTTAAGAACAGAATTATAATATGTAAAAATTAATGTATATTGTGTACGACAAATTAACTTTTATCTTTCGTAATATTATTTTTTACCAAAATCAATCACGTAAATGTACATTAGTATATTCTTTCAATACTAATTAATGGACCTTGTGGAACAGAATTTTTTTTCGAATCTGCAATTTACTCAATTTGTTTCTAGAAGTTGCACAACAGCTTTACAAAATTACATATTTTAAAAGTTTTTCAGTCTTGACTAATTAAAAAGAGCTTTGTTCCGAGCCATTCTGAATTCATGAATAAAGCCAGAATAAGATTTATTAGCGAGGCTAGAATTCTTAGTGAATGCGTTTTTATAATTACCGTTCATCTAATATTATAAAGAAAAAAAAAAGAATCACGAGAGTGTTTATATAATGTGCTTCGCATTAATCGATCGACGATGAAAATATTTCGGCAAATTGAACGATGCTTTAAATTTTAAGATGCCATCAATAATAGTGTGCACCACGCAAACAGACACGCATAAAACGGTGCGCCAAAACGGCATTGAGCAAATCTAATATATAATTAATTACTGATAAGAGAAGTCGGTGCTGGACGAGGCTCGTTGGCCCCCTTCCACGCGGCACGCAATTAAAATCGGCCAGTCGCATGCCCACAGCCTTCTTTCAAATGCCACGAATCGTCCTTATAAAAGCGATCACGTTAGTCGAGCGCCACTCTTTGCCAGCGCTCAATCGCAAACAATGGCAACGCGTGACATTTGTACACAGCATCGCTCTTGCTCATTTCACGGATTTACGAGGGTTCGAACAAAAGATATACACGGAGGAGAGTCACGGCAGAAATTGTTTTCACGTTCGGCTCGCCGTAAACGGGCACAAGGGCGTTCGTGCTTCTCCGCCTCTGTCCGAGCCCCGTAAGAAAAAAAAGAGCCACTAGAAAACCACTTTGAGAGGAAAAATCTATTGCCTCTCCTGCCCCCCTTGGCTTAGGGCGGGCGTCGACTCAAATGACACGGAATAAAAGTAATGCTCGGGCAAGTACAGCCCCGGCTACTACCCTTCGCCGTTAGCTCCTTTACCCCCTCCCATCCTCTCTTCCTCCCATCTCTTCCCATCTCTTCCCGGCTACTTCCTTCGCGACCACCACGATGACTCGTCGATTGCCACCCCCCCCCTTACCACCCGAACCTACGCCACCACGAATACCCCGCTCCACCGCGCCCCGCACCACCAATCTTCCTTGACTTGATAATAATCTCGATGCTTGCGCTTGCGGAGCATCAAGAGCCGGCGATGCGCGAGCCTAATGATTTCTCCTGCGTTTCATGCAGCCAAGCTGTCATCTCGCCAGGACGTTTAATATTATTGCTCGGCCCTCGGCCCACATATTGTTACGGAGAAGACCAAGAAGGACACGAGCCACTGTCTATCCCGACAATAGAAGCCCGCGGAGAAATGATTTTGCTGCTTCTGCGATGGGTATTTCATATCTGTTAAATTAGGCGGGCGGCAAGCATTGTTCCGCGATTCATTAAGCGCGCATCGATTATTAGGAGAGGTTGAAGCGAGAGTGTGGCGGCGCAAATTATCCACGCGGCGTTATATTAATTAGAGGTGAACATCCAGTTATTGTCATTACTCGTATTAACTGATATTTTGCCGGAAAATGGAATTACTTTTTTACAGTTACGCGCTTGAGGCTGTAAGTGGCGAACAATATTGAGTACAAATGATACTAATTAAGACGGTGAATGCTTAAAATTAACTAATTAAAACATGACACTAATACCTTATAAGCCGATGGTAATTGGATATATTTCCTGCTGGATTATTAAGTTTTATAAACATGTATTTAAATATTTCATACAAAAGCATGATGTATTAAGGATAATTACGCCCTTGCGATAATTGAAAAGAAAAAGAATGTGTATGACCATCGAAGTAGAAAATAGCGTAATCCGGCCACAGCTTCGTTCCTTATATCTAGATATACTCGTTAATGCCTGCCTTAATCATATTCTAAACAGGTTTTTCCATCAATAAGTAGCTCATTATTTTAATTTCCTGCTTACTAGTGTATAAATTAATTAGAAAGCAAAGCCATCTTACTTTGTTTAAGTGCGCTATTTTGTTTGTTATCCGCCAAAAGCTAAGCCAACGTACAACTCGCATTTATAACAAAATATTTTTCCAGTTTCTTTTAGTCACAGATGTGCCTATATAGTTCAAATACACGTTCGCTAGATAAATGAATACAGTGCACAGTGCCTCGGGAATTCCTCGCATTTGGCGTCGGGGTGGTTCGTGTGCTTGAGCAAGGAAGAATCGATATTTCAAGCTAAGAAATACTTGCTGCGACCCCTACAGCATCACTCCATTTTCTCTCTCTCTCTCTCCCTCCCTCTCTCTCTCTCTCTCTCTCTCTCTCCCTCCCTCTCTCTCTCTCTCTCTCGCACGCACGCACACGCACACACACACAAACACACACAAACACACTCTGTCTCGCTCTTTTTTCCCACTTAGTTCTTACTTTTCTCTCTGTCGATCTATTGCGGGCTTTCCTCTGCTTATTCTCTCCTGGAACTAATACACTTGCGGTCCAGTATATGCGTGACTGCCATCATTATCTTAGACAATATGATAACATTGGCATTATCGTGCCTCGCGCAAACAATATAATTACATATTTTTATTTCAAGTGTACTATCAACAATAATCGCTAATGACCAATGCTTACTGCAACTACTCAATACCTTGGCCAATTATTGCTCATATTTATTTTATTTCTGCTGAATTATTTATTAATTTATTGAAGCTACATTAAGAATTCAATGTTGAAGTCGAATGTAAATTTACAGTTTGCCAAGAAAGTACGACAACGAACAATTAAACCACTACCGGCTCTCTAAATTTAAAGACAAGTCTATTGATGATTACTGAACAGGTGGAGGAAAATTGCTTAGACCTTAGGATTTCGCCACAAGCGAAACACGTTTCTCGATTGTAAAAATGCCGTAGTAATTATATAATAATAGTAAAAACCGAAATCAGTTTTACAGAAGGGACGAACTCGCGAAAACCCACAATTCATCTAGAATTCAAAAGTATGGTGCGCAGCCGTTGTTCGCTCAACAAATCATCGCACAAGCGTACCCATCCAATAAAAAGCCATTGTCGTATCAACGGAGCTCGACTCATCGAAGCGTCTATCTGCAGTAATTACTCGCACTGATGAATCCGTGGTGTACATAGTCTCTTGGCAATGATATTGAACCGCGTGTCAGCGAAATGCCAGATTACATATTGCCCCACTAGCCCATGCGTTTATGCATTTGGCTGGATGTCGATCCTCTCGTCTCCCGCCCCCGCGCGCTCGTAAAGTCAATTTTGAACTAATTCGCTCCGAGCAAATCAATTGCGATTGAAGATATTGCCCGGCACTTACGTGCGAATTTCGTTCGCTGTTGCATGAATTATAACGTATTTTATGCAATCTTAATTTGTCTATGCCATGAATCACGGGTAGGGAGCGACAGAGAGAGAGAGAGAGAGAGAGTGAAACAAGTTTCGCCAAGCTGTTTAAATTTATAGTATTTAGCCGATAATGTTAATAATCTTTTTGGACGAATATATTGTTTAGGCATTGATCATGTGATTATTGCCTATTTTAAAATTAGATTGTTGTCCGACTATAATAGATAATAATCGAATGCTACTTATTGTTAGTGCTTATATATTTCTATTTGTAGACTAACTTTTATAGATTTTGAGCCGTCAATTTAAATCAATTGCTTAATTTAAATGTGCATTTACTGTGCTGTCAATCCCAAGTCATTGATAATAAGCTAATCGGCAAACGTATTATAACTGTCGGACTTTCTTGATTTCACGTTAATAAGTATTAATAAGAACCTTTTGAATTAATTTGTTAATTTCTAAGTAAAATGTTAGTAACTGGATTTACTCAGATATAACATTTGAATGTTTTCATTTGGTCAAGTGATTACTAAAATACAATTAGAATTTATAAGTGGAAACTAAAATTACATTAATATTTTAATCTCGGCAATTAACATAATTAATATATTTAAAGTATATATATTTTTCTGAAGCGACTGAAGAATGCGGTTTCGAAAAATATTGCACGTCGGCATTTTTTTGAATCTTTAAAAAGCCTGTCTTTTTCTTATCCTTCTGAGAATTTAATATCTCTCCTGTCACCCGTTTAAGACGTCCCATAATAAAGATGAAACAAGTCCATCAGATATTTAACTTTATTTTTCCTATAATATAGAATTCCATGAATCGATCCCAGATTATTATCTTGGTTTATCGATTAAACAGTATTGAAAGTATTTATCAAATGCGTATTTAACACATTTTTACGATATTAATTAATATGTAATTCATTTTTGCATCCCTTATCATTTTTAATAGTGTCATAAATAAATTAGAGAAAACTTTTTCTCGTAAGCAATATAATTAAATAATTTTCGTAATCTTATCTTTCAATCGGTCTTGAAAAAAAATGCAAATTAATCAGTCACAGCAGATAAAATCTAGAATGATAAAACAGCTATTTAACGTTAATTAGACATAAAACTGAATAAGTATCTTGAAACGTAATAATAATAATAATAACAATAACAACAACAACAACAATAGTAATGATAATAACAATAACAACAACAACAAAAACAACAACAAAGGAGTTCAAGTCCGTCGTTTCCTCTTTTTAATGGCACATACAAACCACTCATTTTATTTTATTGACGCTTATATTTTTCTATTCATAAACATGTATTATATTTTTTGCTCTTTATCCTTTATAATGCAACGTTTCACACGTTTTTTCCGACGCTACTTCATTTCATATACTTTGACAGTCTATACGACGCGCTTTTTTGCAGGTTTAAGCAAGGCTTGACATTGTAATCGAATCCTTCTATAGGTTCTCGGAATTGAGCGTTTTGTCCGGTCGATCGCACGATCATCGCGCGCTACATTATAATCCGTTTCTCCGCACAAGTCCGCCCTCAAAAAACGTAAAAATTTCGAGAAGACGCAGAGGCTTGTCGTTCCTCCTTTGATTTCAAGCGTATCTAATGCGAGATGCCAATGTAAAGTTAAAAACAGTTTAACAAGCGTAAGGGAGTGTGTACAGAATATTTTGCCTGTACGACAAGGGTAATAAGGATCTACGCGTAACCATTGTAAAGCCTAATACTAAGGGAATTTTGTAAAGTATTTAACAAAAAATAGTTCAAAATGCATAAGAACGGCTTTCATAAATCTAAAATTTATGAATAGAGCGCAAAATTTTTGTCTTTTAATAACACTGAATCTTGAATAACATTTTCTTATCACACGTATTTTAGTTTAACAATATTTTATTGCGTATTATAATAATTTGATTTGCTTATAAATCGTCCTCGATTATTTTACTGCTTTTATAAAGTTAAAAATTTTTCTTTTTTTCATAGCATAGGACTTCATTAATTATTTGCGCTACTATAATAAATTTATTCTTGTGTTTATTGTTTTTCTTATTTTTATTTATGTTTTAATTGAATCGTTTTGATTTTATTCAATTAGTTGGTAATATTTTTATGTTCATTCAACCTTAAAGTTGATTATAAAAAGAATGGATAATAGTAAGGTTTTTATAAAATAATCGTCGGATAAATATCGATGAAAACTGTTTTAAATTATTTATTATTAAATATTGAATTTTACAGCTCATAACGCAAAAGAATATTCTAAGGGCAGTTATACTGTGATGTACATAGAAAATAAATAAATTATAAATAAAGTAAATTATGTGAAACAAATATTAAATATAAGTATAGGGGAGATTTTTCGCAGTAAGAACAAATTATTCGACCCTCTTTGTTCAGACTATTTTTATTGAGAAACAAATATTTTCCAATTTTCATATACGCGATTAAAATGCTTTATTTTTAACAAGTAACATGAAATATTTAGATTTCACATATTTCATATGAAGTAAAACAAAAAAAAAAAAAACACACACACACAGGTCGATATGCTCGAAATAAATTCGAATTGACTTTAAATCAATGGAATGCATGATATATCAGTTGATTGGAGCGAAATTGTAGGTAATGGAAAATATATTTTTAGACCACCCCGAAAGAAATGAGGCGAGTGTATGACGTAGACACATGTTATGCTTGATCTATCCGCGGCACTTTTAAGGGATTTGTCATATCGAGAATTCTACAGCGATTTATACTAGGAAATGCCTTCTCTGTCCTTAAAAGAAATGTTTTATCGGCCAATCACTGCTACTTCCATCTACAAATGACGTAAATTCAGGTGGTGTATAGACTTGACGATTTGAGTGTCGGTAAATTTCTTGAAATTGTTATCTTATATAATTATTTGAATTCCCATTCTTTTATTTATGAAAATAAAATATGCTCTTCTTTCTATAGTGATCAAAATTCTTAATGACAAGGTTTTCATTAAAAAAAAAGGCGAGAATTTCCAACATTCTTAACACTGTTTCAGAAATCAAATTTCAATTATTTTAAATTTTCAAACCAACTTCGTTAGAGGTTTATTGCTTTATCAAAGATGGTCATAATAACACGATAACATGGCATAAACGGAACACTGAAAAGTGGCATAGTGACCTAATAAAAGGCACCTCGCGTTATGACGTCATGCTGTTTTCGTATGAAGGGATGTAATTCCCTCAGTTAGGGTACAACGTGGATCGATAAAGCTGACTACTATAGGGGGTAGAATTCACATTAAAGTTGAAGATCTATAGAGTATCGTTATAAACTATCTACGTATCACATTTTATCCTGTATTTTTAAATATACTGAATTAACTTAACGTTTTTTTCTTTGATTTTCATGTACATTATATATATATATATATATTTTATTCGATATTAGAAAATTTAGCATTATTATATTCAAATATTTGGATACAAAACAATTTCCGCTCATGTTACTTTATCAAAACTGAATTGCTCAATAAATAATGTAATTGAAATATTTATTGCTTCAAATGAAAATTCAACAACTCCATTATTCTTATGACTTATGATGAATTCTTGAAGAATGCATTAAGTGCAAATAAAATGTGTAGTAAAATAATTAGAGAATAATTTTATATAGAATATCAATTGATAATAAAGAATACGTATTAGTTGGTAAAGATTTAGTTCTAACGTAGCTTTCGCTTTGTCGCCAATGAAAAAGTTGACGGATGTTCGAGCCGACGCGACGCCATTCGTCGACGGCTCAACGAGCATCGATTAAAACTTTTCTAAGCCGACTTTTTCGGATCATTGGTCATGGATCCGGAGACACGAAAAACCAAGTTCAAGCAACGATATACAAACAGTTTTTCTTATTCACTAGATTTTTTGCAATGAGAAAGGATTGGTGGATGAATCGACGAAAACTACAATAATTTTGCTACGTTTAAATAAATAATGTATGTTTTTTTTATAAAGTTCCATTTCAATTTATTCAAGACAAACACAAACTTTCTTCATAAATTTTTCCCAAATAATATAAAAAAAAAAAGGAGCCACATAAGGCTATTAAATTACATCCTAATATGTTGGCAGTTAAATAATATTCTGATATTATTATATAGGATTCTAATAGCTGCATTTATTATAAATACATCTTGTTAAAGTAATAAGTGAAAATACTTTTTAAAATACGCTCATAATTCAGATATATCATTTACATATTAAAATATCAGAGATATATACGGATTATTGAAAAAACAATGAAAAATCTGAATTATTAAAAACTACTTATTAAGAGAAATTAGTCGTTCCCGGTGTCGAGCATCCACTTAAATAGTATATAACAAACAATTTATTACAAACTGAAACATATAAAATGCGAATAATTAAGTGATAAAATCGTTAAAGCCCATGAAGGTAATATTAATACAAGAGCAATAAGAAATGCAACAGATGAAGTAATACGTGGAAGGTAGAGTAGCTTTTTCCTCGTTTCCCAACTTGTTTGCGGATCTTCCAGAGAAGCCATATATACATTCGGACTGGCGAACACGAGTAAAATATAAGATCGGAGAAGGCGACACGTTGACGATGAGTGTCGGCATAACTCCTCCTGTGTAGCTCATCGTGTAACATCCGGCAAGCGTAATCAGCCTAACGAATCAGGCCGACGGATTAATAATAATCACGGTCGCGGCGCACGTGCGCGCAGTCTCATACAGCAAAAGATGAAGGCACGGATAGGCCAATGGAAAGAAGGAGGGAAAAAAAGATTGAAGAAGAAGAGGGAGTAGGATAAATCGACTCGCAAAGACGAGGACGCGAAAGAAGAAGGAAGGAAGAAAAAAAGAGTCCAAGCTGCGGAATCTTATTTAAAAATAATTGCGCACCCACTCCGCGATGGTTTCCTGTGCTTGATTACGGCTAATTATTTGGAATTTACAAGTATAATGGCGCACTTAAATGGCGACTACGTAACGAGTACGCTCGCGATCCGCCGCACCGAGTCCCCGATGCGAGGTGCCCCGAACGCGAATGAGTTTCCCTCGTCTGTGTGTAAATGAGCGAGTGAGCATGTGTGGGGAGCGGGGGTAGGGGGTAGGGGGCATCACGCTTGGCGGCGGCGGCGGCGGCGGTAGTGGCGATATTCCTCGGCGAGGAAATTGTCGTCTTGCTTGGGTTGTCAAAACACTGGGACTGCGCACGAGTCCTCCGTTCCCTCATCGCGTCGCTTCATTTTCAATTTATGACTACATGTAAGGACCGTTTACGGGACAAATGTGGATCAAGAGATTAGAGCCCTATACGCGCTCTCGGCTCTTGATTTTAATCTACGTAATTGCTCATCAAATGCTAATAAACGTGACTTTGGAGAATTCGCCCCGTATTGTGGGTGCAGTGCGAGCTTAAGTGATGCGCATATATACACAAAAGTTAATTTTGAAAAATCACTTTATTTCCTTTTTCGCATGAGTTTCGTAATTTTTACAATTACGGCTAATTCGTGTAATATGAATAATTGAGCGCCGCCGCAGCGCTCGCATACCCACATACACCTTTTTTTCAACAAAGTGTCTAAATCTGTCCTTAAAAATCCGATGAATAACATTTCCATTGTTTTCAGAACTTTAACGCTGCGTATTATTAATGCGAGGTCGTTCAATTATCCATTGCTTTCGCAACCGATGTATTATTACTTGGGACTTTTGGCAGCGAAACAACCTGCCATCGCAATAATAATATCGTACTTGACGAACGAGGATTACCATAAAATGCCTCTTAAAAAATCATCAAAACTGTTAATTTTCATTACAATATTTATCTAACGAGAATTCGCGACGTTCAATCAGAAAGAAAAAACAGATTGTATGCGTGGCTCGCGCAATCAAATTGAATTGATGTTGCCATTCGATTATCGTATTATCCATTTCCCTTGCACGTTTACTTTTATTATTAAAGAATGAAATACAGAATACTTGTGGGCAAATGTAAATGCCCGCCCCGGTGTCATTCTGGCGAGTCGCGTTTAATTAAAGCATTAAAACTAATCACGAGTGTTTCAACTTAATCTAAATATAATTTCCTGCAGTCTTCGAGGAAAAATCCAAGCGCGAATTCTCACCAAGCTAGCCATTGGGGGAGAGTGAGAGAGAGAGAGAGAGAGATAAAGAGGGAAAGTAGGAGCACTTGCGAATCGCGAGGCTTTTTATTGTAATCAGCGATCAATTTCAGTGCGGGCCGAGGTCGCGAATTATTGCTATTCGCGGACAGCGGCCCTGCGATTGTGCAAAGCAACTGAATTTAAAAATCCCCGCCCCCCCTCTAGAGAAACGCTCGAAAATTCACATTCCCCGCCTAGAGAGCCAATCACATTTCCATCGGACGGGCGGATCTCATGCTGCGTACTAATTTCTATGAAGTCCTTTGGCGGGCGTTTGTGCGCAAGCGCGCGATTCAATTAGCTGTCTTTTATCTCTTTGTCTCTATAGAGCGGCCCGTTCCCCTTTTTGCGCTTGGTTCGAATTTCGTCTCTGTGCATTCGCGTGGCCCGCGTGATACTCATTTGGTTTAGCCGGCCATCCACTCTCGTTCTCTTTTTTTTCTCGGAAACGCGAAGCCCACCATAGAGCCACGCGCCGAGTTTGGACATTTTGCTAGCGGTTTTGCGAGCTATCAGTGAAATGACCATTCGTCGAAGCGAGCCGGTGAGTTAGAGATAAAGGCCATTCGAATAGAAAGAAAAGGGGGAGGGTGGCCACCGCACCGCCAATCTGTCGCTGGCTGCATTAGCCCACCCGCCCCCCCCTCACAACCCCTCCCGCGACCCATAACATAACCCTCTTCCTCTGTCCATCGCGAAACGCTCTCGCGCTCTCTCGCTCTTTTTGACCTCGCTAGGCTTTTGAAAGTACGTTCTCTGCGCGTTTGATGAAACGGTCATCTCTCTTTCGCTTACGTTCTCACTCACCCCCACCCCACCCCACCCGCCCGGTATCCGCCACTGCCGCCGCCGCCGCCGCCGCCGCCGCCTCATCCACCCGCTTAGTTTACTTTACGACAGAAGAAGAGAGAGGACGTACGGATACTTTTAAAGTAAATTAGCTTTTTAGATTTCCCTGTATCCCCGAAACGAAGCTCGGTGTATTTATATGAGCAAGCAGGGGAAAAAGAGCGCGGGGTAGAGGCCGAGGGCTAACTGCTGCCTCAATGGCTGCGAAATTCACTACGATGTACTGCCACCGCTGGCATTCAGCGAGCGAAGCCACGTATGACTGAATGCCCAAAAACAGGAAATCTGCTACATTCACGGTGTAGTGTCTGCCATCGGCCTCCCACGCGCTTTCGTCCTCTTTCTCTCTGTCTGCTCTTTTCTAGCGCGCGGGAAAACGTGGAGCCGCGGTCGGAGAGAAAAATAGAAAGAGAGTCGGACTCTAGAGGCTATGTATTGGGCAATTTTCATGAAAGCTCCAAGGAGAGAAAGAAGGGTTCGTTTCTTCTCCCTTCTCGCCCTGCCGTCACTTGCTCGCACGCATGCACGAAGCCCCACACACACTCTCTCTCTCTCTGTCTATCCCCGTTCCTGCTTAGATCGTGCTTTACGTTCCACTATCTCGGATAGTCTTGGCGGAACATTCACGTTGACTCCCGCTGGAAAGGAGCAGATGAGCCCTTTCAATGTACGCTCGGGCTTTCGTTCCTGGGCGTAACCGCGTAACGTACTGCTGGACGTATATGCCGGAAAAGTCATGAGAGAGGTCGCCTTCAAATATTCCTGAAGGAGATACGACGAAGGAACTGCAGCTACAGATGTCTATCGGGTAAGAGAAACAGGCGAAAAGCGACGAAGAGCTGCGGTGAAAAATCGACACCCGCGATGCGACCTCGCTCTTGACCTCCTAGCGGATCCCGGCTGAAGCGCTGCTAACGAGCCACGCAATTAGCATTTATATTAACGGCCCCCTTTTATCGATATATCATTTTTCCGATTTGCCTGGCCGCTTGCTCCACATTTGTATAAGCTAGCTACAACATTGGCTCGCGAAGGATTGCCGCCAGTGCTCGCGTGCGACCTCCTCGAAGGTTGTTAAACAAAAAGTAGCTTTTTGGGAGCGAGCATTATCTGGCTATTTATGGCTAATTATACCAGAGTCGATCGGCCGATGCAATGCTCTTGTAAATATTACCATAAGAGCAAGCAAGACACAATGGTATGTGCCAATCGAGTTGTCTTCGCGTGACACATGCTTGCGTTCCCTAATTATTTTATGACATTATTATAATAGTCTTATTTAATAGGCGAGAGGCCACATGTTTCAATACTTGAATCAATGCCCTAATCACTTGCGTCTAGCGCTCAATATACAGCTCGCTTCCTTTCGTTATCTTCACATTTATAATATAATTAAAATAATACCTTATCGTTCTGGATATTACACGTACTTTCTCGTATGCGTAATGGTAAAAATTGCTTGTCAAAGATAAAAAAAAAAATCATTAAAAATCAATTAAACAAGTTCAAATTAAACAAGTTATGATAATCATAATATTGTTCATAATATTAGTAATCTAGACATAGATTGTATAGACTGCCTTACTGATCGACCTGAAAGTATCTTGTTTTTTTTTAAGCTGGAAGTAAAATAATTAAAACGAAAAATGAAAAAGTTGTCTGAATATCCTTTGTTCAATGTATTGTTTCACATGGGTCGAATTGCTTCCTTATTTGCGTGAAAATTTTAAACAACCACAATCTAATTAAGGGTAATTAATAATTAACTCGAGCTTAGTTAATTATCTGTAAATAACCACATACTTGATTGAATTATCCAAATGTCTCCGCATTGGAACATCAAAAGAAAATTAATTATGAAAGCGATTCTCCTCTCTGCTTACAGTAACTAAGGAGCCCCCTAGCAGTATGAGCTTAATTCTTTTGTAACTTTTCCTATCTAATCCCTCTACGAATGAATTTTGCACTTTTTTTTTTAATGTCTTTAACGACAAATGTCTCAACGTCACATATAACGATACTACAATTTAATACATTTTTGCTCAGAAGCAATGATAATGTATAATAAGTTTCTTATCGCAGTCGACTATTCTTCGACTATTTTTATAATAATAAACCAGCATAAATAGATGTTCACATTTAGTTGAAATATTAATTTTACGACTATTTATTTTAGAAATTAAATTGAAAAAAATTAAATAGAAATATTTTAAAAAAGCCTGTTGTACTTAAGTCGAATGAAGTGATACTTAATTAATTTGTTATTACATTGTTAATTGCTATTGATTTATTAGGAAGGTTATAAAAGTTTTAAATAGAAATTAATAAATACTATATCAAATACGAACGGGTTTTGAAAATGAATTTTGTATACAATTTGCTTTAAACGAGAAGGGAAAACTGCAAATGAATCTCACAATTATTATTATTAATATTAGCTGCTTATTCATTAATAATGCGTGGACAATATTACATGAACACTATACAATTGCGTATATTGAATACCTAAACGCATTATCTTTTTATCACTTGCTATCGTACTCAATACAGTATAATTTAATTGGGTTTGATCCAATATTTTTTTAAGCTTAGTACCTTTTGCATACCAAGTAAGAATATAAATTTCAATAATCTATTCTCACAACATGTACATTGAATGATTGCAATGATATTTCTCCGTCTCGTTGTGCACTTAATGAAACTAATTCTGCTAAAATCATAATTGCTCCAACCAACGGTGTTATTAAGTTCTTTATATTTGTCTAATCACAGTAATACGCTGACAGTAAAAGATAATGCACAAGGATACGAAGAAGTTCTTTAAATAATTCGAAATCGATCGAGCTGTGGAAAAAAATTGCGCGCCAAACTATGCCTCTCCCTCTGCGTGTACTTGCGGGACTAAGAATTGCAGATTGCTCATCTAAAAGAGGAGGCTGAGAAGAAAAAGGTCGAGTAGATAAAAATAAATAAATACACATGATCCTATAGAATTACGGGCGTCCGATTGATACCTCGGATCTCCCTTGTTCCCTTCTTTTATCACTCTTTACGTCTTCGGCGTGTCTTTCCCACATGGGCGCAATGACAGGCTTGGAGCCGCTTGAATATGGGCGCGAGAAGGCGCTCGGTCGCCCATCACTGGATCCTGTAAGGGCGCTCGAGTCGGATTTTCAATCGGCCAATTCAGCCAACAAAACAAACAAGATTTACTCTGAGATTGGCACTCGCGCACTCCTCGCATCGACCTCTTTCCTCTTGGCCAAAGTCCTCACCATCCCCATACCTTACTGGCCACGAGCGCGCCTCCGGCTTTTCCAGCTTGCATCTCTAGCAATGCTTATCGTGATTTTTAATAAGCGCGATATCGCGATATCCATAAAATATGGCGGGCTCTTGAAATCGCAATCGAGCCTCGCATTTGCCTAATTGGCTGCCGTAAACGCGCACACACCGAAACCCTGCTTCACCGAAATATCCAAATGGAGCAACTCGTTTCACCTTCACGCTTGCCCTCCCATGCATCCCACGAGCTCGGCCAGCGGGCTAATTAAATGTTGCCGCTCGCACTTGAGGTGCGACTGCTTCCTTATCAGCTGCCGAGCGCAGCGTGACAAGGCCCGAAATAAGGGACGCTCGAGTGGGTCATCCGCGCGTCATGAGCGAAGCGCCATTAGCGCGCGCGACAGCCGATTTGAGTGAGTTCGCGCGGCCCTCGAATCGGACGTCATTGTTTGCTCGCTTTGCCGACGGGGCCAGTTCGCATTTGTACTTTAGGCTAACTCGGCAGCTGCACGTGTCATTAGGCGAGCCCCCCGGGGGTGAAACCTATTGACGCCCGCCACTACCTACGCAGGACTCGGCCCTTTACGTCGACCGAGTGCCAATGGCATTACGTTAAATGGCCTTTAAAGGATTTCCGGCAACGAACTTTCCCCCCCCTGCGTTCTGTCATCTTCGCGCGTGTTTTATAAGGAACTTTGTCGAGAGAGCATAACTCGCGTAAGTCGCATGTGCAAAGTCGTCAAACGATCTCGCTTCTACGATATTTCGCACATTTTTTTATAACAGGTATACCGCGAACAAGATTAATGCTCAATGATTAGGATTTTTTTTTTTTTAATGAATTTCAAATAAGATCAATTCATATTGACAATACGTTAAAGCAGCATAAAACTCTTGAACATATAAACACTTTAAATGCTAGAGAAGTATCGATAATGAATACTGCAGCATGAAAATATACGTTTATGTACTTTCACGATGAGGTCAACATTTATTACAGTCATTCTGTAAAGCATTTATCGAATACTAGCATTAAATTTCTTCTCTATAGAGAAGAAGCTTTGTTTGTTTCATTTTATCGGCATAATTTATTTAATTATAGATGCTTCGATTTCCTTAGGTACTTTGCAAGCCGATTGTAACAATGATACTGTCTGATTGAATTTGAAAGAGAATTTATTTTATGAATCATAAAGTTTGATATAGATGTGTTTAAGGAAGTATGGAAATTATACTTACCGTATATATATCCAACTGAATGGTAAGAGCATAACAATTGCCCGTAACTAGAAATAGCTTAATTTTTTCTAAAATACAAAGCACAGACTGACTATAATCCATAATTCTGCTGGGTATGTTATTTTAAAAAAATTATGTAAATTTGTAGTTTCTTTAAAAGTCCATTATTCAATTATCATATTGTTAAATTAGATAAATGAACGATAAAACTTGATACTTTATGGTAAGTTAAAAATCATATAAATTTTTTATTAAAAAATTAATCTCTTGAAAAAGCTAGGCAAATTCAAGTGGAAATGGAATTAACGTGACTCTGATATTTCTTAAAATTCATCGAAATCTAGAAGAAAATTTTAGTTAATAATACTTACAACTAATATTCCTATATTTATGAAGATAAACTTCATAATTGATATAGAATCTGTACAAACAAATAGAGGGCAGTAAAACTAAATTTTTTTACATTCGAATACGAGTGAAATCATGTCGTTTAATTATTTGCAATGAGCATCGATGGATTTGCTGAATTTAGTTTAAAAAATTAAGTTTAGAAACAATTAAATTCAACGAAGTCGTATGAAAATCAAATTAAAATCGGAATAGACACTTTGGAAGGGAAAAATGTGATATTAAATGACCAGCTGTTATGGATAAAATGGTAAAATAAAAAATAAATTTGACTCCTCGAATCGACGGAGGTAGGAAGAAGACAGAGGCGCTCGAGGGCCGTTCTACCTCGATCGATCTGCACTGGGACGTGGCCGGCGTGTGGCCCTGTAAAACGAGAGAGAGAGAGAGAGAGAGAGGGACGGCGCTACGAGCGCAGCAGCAAGTCGGTGCACACAGGTGCAGTATAGCGGCTCCGACGGCGTCTCGTGTTTCGCATGAAAGGCTGCTTCGTTTTTGCGCCCGGCACCGAAATCCACAACGGCACTCCCAGAACCTCCGCGTCAATATATGCATGCACAGGCATAGGTGGACACACAGAGAAAAGCTCATAGACACTGCGCTACCATAATCGATTAGAATAATAATAATTGCGATTCACGAGAAAATTTGAGGAGCGCGCGCAGTTGCAGCCTATTAAATGCAGACAGGAGAAAGAGAGAGAGACAGGCCGAGAGAAACCCGGAAATTGCCTAATTTCCTGAGTGCACCCAACGATCCGTCAACCTGACGTACGGCCGCGGAAAGCGTCGAGACTTTTAATGTCAAGCGTCAAAAGAAACGCGAAAAGTCGGACGCGAACGAGGCCAACTTTACTACCGCGCCTTATGCACCAAGTATTGCCGCTCTCGCGAACTTCGAGGCTCTCTTTGCTACCCCTCCCACCACCCCCCACCCCCCTGCCGTTGCCTGTGCCGCAACCCCCCGTTGCCGCTCTTTGGACGGGCCGACGCCCAGACGCTTCTCCTCGGTATCCGATATACCTATGTATTTTCACCGGCACGACGCTTAAACTTGGCCGAGTCTGAAATCAAGCGAGCCTCGCTTTGCAATTATTTTTTCTCCTCGAGTTTTAGGGCGACGATTTATTTTGTATCCTCGTAGCCGCTCGCAAAGTATATAATTTAACGTAGTAATCAAGGTAAGGTACGAAGCTAGAGAAAGCACGTAAAAAGAGCCGAAGTTGAAGTTTCGTGAAGCCTGGATTCGGATGACAGCTGCAATTTCTGCTTTATTAAATATAGTTCATAGCTGATATTTAATTTCACGTGAATCTTGCGAATCTGGAGAATAAAATAACAACGAAAGACAATCTAATTATCTTTTAAGGGGAATACAGTTATCTTGCAGGCTTTTCAATATAGTTTATTATTATTATTGTATTGTATTGTAATAATCGACTCTTAATTTTATCCCATTGCATTACTATGGCATTACTAAATCTAACTGGATCACTAATTAATTGTAAGATATTCATTTTGAAGTTATTCTTGCTATTTTTTAGTACTACAAATTTGCCTTTAAAATGCATTTTTATTAACCAATTAATGAATGTTTTGTGACATACAAAATCACTCACTCGATTGCACTACAGACGCTAACTCATTTTGCACATCCGCGTTTTATCAATAAATTTTCAATTTTACAAATAAATATATAATTTTTTTATCGTTACGTAAAAATTATAATATATATGTATAATAAATGTATATATAAATTATAGAATAAATAAATTGTATAGTATAAGTATATAGTTATTCTTATATGTATAGCTTATATATGTATAAATGTATGGTTATTATTTTAAAACAATCTATGTACGGCGATTTTAATGCCTACGGATTCTGAGACGAAACTGGCTAACGCAATAAAACAAATACGAGTAAGTTTTAATACTGCATTAATTGAAAGTACATTAATATGATAGTTACTAATGACCCAACAAATAATAATTATTAATGTAGAGTATGCACCAAATAGGATTTTGATTTACAAATTGAATTAACTACGCCGTATAGTTGACTACGGTTCGATTGAGAAAAATCATGGAACGAACGTGTATATAATCAATTTATTGTGCAAAATTGATAAGTCCAGGAATAAAGGCTAAAATAAAAGGAAATATTTTGTGAGTCGTGAAAGGTCGCGTATATTGGAAGCGTCAGCCCGTACGTGTTGTGCGAACGCGATTCCTTGTCGGGCCCCTCCCCCCCCCCCACCCACCCACCCCTGCTACGTCGAATGGGGTGTTATGTCTCGAACTATCCAGGGAAAGATTAGGCCTTCGACGTGGGTTGGCAGTGATAGAGAGAGTAATCCTATGGTCTTAGGCCAAAGTGGAGTGAACTCGAATGTTGGGAGAGTGAGCACGAAACTGTACCTATGATTGGGGGGGCGGGGGGGTTATAGGAGGGAGAAGGTGACAGTAGATAAGAGAAAACCAGCAATTAAGAGCCGTCAATCGACTAAGTCTTGAAGGATTGTCTATCTTTAGTTTCTCGATAAGTTCAAACTCGTTTGGACCGCGCCAATGAGTATATCTGCTTGATTGTGCAAAGCTAATATTTTGTTACATTTTTTCAATCAAGTATTTCATTGTTTATAATGAGTGAAGTTATTGACGTAAAGTTATTCAATAAATTGAAATTGGCACTTCTTACTAAAGTGGTCATTTTTACAAATATTATAATTTCCTAACGAATGAGTCCAAACATTAGGACATATATATTTATCACAATATTCATCAAAATCTAGTGACTCGATAACTTATCGAGGATTATAATATAGTCAAAAAGGACATATGGTATAATGTAATATAAGTAAAATGGACAAACAGCGCTTCTTAATGCAACGATTGAAAACAAGAAACGTCTTTTCAAGGCTCGTTGCTTACTCAGCAAGAAGCTCATTCTTTTGGTCTCGTTCAACAATGTCGAAGCTGTTGTATAAAGACACAATGAGAAAAAGAAATACGAGTACCTTGCCAACATAATAGAGAAAATTTGAATACATAGACTCTAACAACATATAAAATAATTATTCCATAAGACATAAGAAGTTTATGTAAGAAAACATAATCTATAAATATTGTATATTACAAAGAATGAAACCTTAAAATAGATACATGTGTGCGCGCGTGTGTGTGTTTGCGCGCATGCGTGCCCACGTTCGTGTGCATGCATTTTTTTATACATCTGTTGATGTACGGTTTATTACTATTGATGTGATATTTAGATTAAAATAATGTGCTAGAAAAATTTGACAAGACTTTAAAAAATTAAAAACTAATCATGAAAAAATATTTAAAATATTTTTATTTTAATAAGGGCCGAAAGATATTTTCATTAATTTCAAATGTATATTTATGAATATATTTATCATTGTATAAAGATTTTAAAATACGATTTTAAATTTAATATCAAACAAAAAAACTGAGTAAATTTTTAATTATTAACAAAGTTTTATATCTATTGAACTTTTTCAACGATGTATTTAGTAATTTAATTAAAATTAATTTATATTACAATTTTGTCTATATTTCATTGTCTTTATACGCATAAGAAATTATAAATAGTGATTATATAAATTTCTGAGAAATTCTATTTCAAATAGAAGTGTTAATTTCCAAATAATGATTAAAGCGAATAATGAATTTTAAATTTAATTAAGTAGCTTATATATAATATGAAAATAAAAAGAAATTATTAAACTATTGATTTTTCATTTAAGTAAATTAATTTAATTTTTAAGAACATATCAAGTGATATATTTTTACTTATATATTTTTTGAACTATTTATTTATTTGTACGCAATAATAAGAAAATCAAAAAAATTTTGTATAACATCGTACTGCAAATATCAATATTAAATTGTTGCAAAACCCAAGACCTTTGTTACTTTTATTTGGATAATTAGACCCACCAAAAAAATTACATATTTTGTAATTTTAATGAAAACATGTTTAAATAATCTTATGAAAAGATGTTCAGAAGTGCCTTATACTTATATTTCACACGTATAACCTTGAAAAAATCCAGAATAATAGTATTATAATTCGATTATATATTATTTATGAAAAATAGAATAGAGCTTGAGAAAATGTATAATGAATATTTAAATTTCATTTATAACAGAGTTCATTCATTACACGAATGAATATAAATATATACATAATAAATTCGATTGAAAGTCATATTTTTTTTATCAAGTAATATTATTTTTGTAAAAATGTAGCCAGAATTATTACAGTGAAGATGATAAGAATTATAATAAAGTTCCATAACAACTTAGTAAATCACATTCTGTCATTCATAAGTAACTATTTGATCCTGGTGAATTCTATTAAATTGTGTTGAATTACGTTTTTTAAAACACTATTAACTTATACTATAGTGCTACTACAAATATGTATAAAAATTTCAAACTAATAATAATAATAATATTATATATTTATTATCTTATATATTTATATATTAGTTGTATTAGATAGTGTAAGTTTATTATAATAAATATTATGTGAAATGCTACCATTTACAGGTTTGTCTATTTAATGCATTATTTTAAAAATAAAGTAGACAATAAATATGCAAAACAATGTTATTTGAAAATATTATCTAAAATGAGAAATAGCCATTTAATCAAAACTTATGTAAAGGTGTAAAATTATTTATTTCTTTTCCATAACTAAGTGACTTTTGGTATATGGCATTTCGCCATTCTTATATTTTTATATTGGCTGTAAATATTTTACAACATATTAAACTGTAAGGAGTAAGCTTTGTAGTTTTTTGTAAAATTACTTAATGCCGTTGGAATATCTGAATTATATCAAGAAGCAAATGTCTATCACTAAAATATGTAAAGCCCTTTAATACATATTTCCTAGTAATGCCTGCTAATATGAGAGAAGTTCTACTTATTTATATATATATATATATATATATATATATATATCAATGTTGTAAAGAGACCTCAGTCCCTAAAACAGTCGGTCGATCTCGACAAAACAGTTTCCTCTACATTTGCTGCGAATTGAAAACAAGAAGACTTTCTTGGCTCTATCGACAACGATGACGAAAATGAGGCGACGGCCAAGGCTCTCGCGCGCGCGGGCGCGCGCCCTCCCTCACGTACGCAATCGCAGACGATCGCCCCCTCCTCTCATTTGCTCTCTCGCTCTGGTTCTGGGGCTCGGTGGACTATAGTAGTGTCGTGTGGGCGTGTCGCCAAGTTCCCACCACCGTAGCACTTCCCCGCCGGCGCCTTCCCCACTTCGGGCGACCCCATCCCCACGTAGTGGCAGCCGTCGGCCCCACCACCGGCGGCGGCTCGGCGCTCCGGTGCCGTCGGGGTGGGGACCGGCGTCCGATGTTACGTGGGGACGAGGCCGACTGGCGACAGACGTCCCACGGCAGCGGCGCACGCCACTGTCCCCGGGTGCACGCCTTCCGCGACAGCCCATTGGCCCGCGTTGTCCCACGACTCCGCGCTGGTGACACACGCCCCCTACGTTCGCCAAGATTTCGCAGCTTCGGCCTGCGAGTCTGCGTCGTCGGCAGGAGCTGCGAATCCCGGATTCAGATTTTCTGCCGGATGAGTGCTGCCTCTGAGCTCCCGACAGCACAAGTCCAGATCGGTCCTAGCATCACCACCACCACCACCACCACCCCCTCCTCCTCCCCGTCCTCCTTCACCAGTTCCCTCGTCACGCCATCACTCCAGCCAAACTCACAATTATCGCTCGTGCAAAATGGCGCACTTTTTATGAAACTGCCAGACACCCGCGCTAGTCGTGATCATCATTCGCAATGGCTTCCTTGTTCGCGATAAAAACGGACCTTGACGATGATTGATCCGCTGGTTTGCTTTGTCCCGCTTTTCTCTCCTGAGCTATTTCTCTAACTTTCATGGATCCGTTGCGTAGCACGATCGGACCTCCTGCACTTCTCTCGCGGCAGCGAACGTAACTTTTAGCTCAAGATTATTTTCTGAGTGGCAAGTAATTTAAATTATTACAAATACCTTATTGCAGATAAAATTTCAATATATATTTATTTATATGCATACCATAAATACGAAAAGACTCGAGTATTTATTAAAGTTTTGCCTGTTGTTTATCCTTACATTCCAAATGAAATATCTTTCATTACATACGAATTAATGAAAAGCCATTAAAATATCAATTTAGAAAGGAGGAAATATTTTATTAAAAAATATTTCAAGTATAAAATAGTACTTCGGAAGCGAAAAACTTTCACTTTTCATATTTTTCACTACTTTTCCATGCTTATGAAAATAATTATAATCTTCTTAGCAACGCTATTCTACTATAAATTTTAATTATGCTTCCCGTAAAAAAATTTATAATATTTTTTATTGAATGAATAATTTATTGCTTCGATGATGAGAATTCTTCATTAAGCGTAACATTTATGTTGGAACATTTTTATTATGATTTGTCATGTAAAGTTTTTCTCCACCATATCCTAAGATCCGTAAATCGCCAATAGCGTAGACAGCATCGTCGTCATTTATAATCCGATAAGAAATTTCCAGAAAGTAGCCTCAAAAACGTAAATAAATAATCCTAGTTCAATGGCCCAGCAAGCAAACGATACGATCTCCCACAACAATGCCAACATCCATCGCTTTCGACAATAACACAAATAAACAAACGCCTCATTCATTATTCTAAGAAAAGCTCTCGGGATAAAAATTGAAATAATTGTATCCTCTCACTCGCAGCGCTCTCACAGTCAGACATCAAAAAGTACAAAACGCAATCATACGAACGGCGTTCACACATATCTTACAGCGTTAATAAAATAAGCCGCGATCTATGCAAGGCGTTCTTACCGTTTTTCAGGTGTGCCCGCCGCTCTTGGGCTACATATTTCGCCGATACCCAATGCCGCGCTGGCCCCCCCCCCCCTCCCCCTCTCTCGCTGCATCACCCCCCCCCCCACCCACCCAAGG